>APFE031456055.1:91783-120188 GCA_000404065.3 Pinus taeda
TAATAGCATATGCTGTAACAAAACTTGTCCTGCTAATCAGGAGCTAATAATCAATCAAATAGTCTATCTATGCTTTCCTACCCTTCTTTTTTTCGACTTTCCGCCAACCTTCATTGTTTGGCGGAGCTGTTACAATAATCATTTGAGCTTCATTTGTGGCAGCCATGAAGTCCTTTTCAGAATCTGTGCTTGTTGGTGAGTATGCTCGTTTGCTGCCTCCAATTTCCTGTCCGGAGTTTTCATATTGCTGCTGTGGGAAATTTGCATTTGTAGCTATTGCTCCTTCAATCAGATTTCCATAATTCTGTAGATGGTGTGGATAACTTTCTTTGCTGATTTCTGTATCATTCCTTTCGTCTTCATTTTCTTGTAGAATGCTAGTGGTTTCTGCATTCTTTTCCTCTTCTATATCCTCTGCGCTTGTGGCTGTAAACTGCCATCCTTTCTGCTTTGGGGGTTGTCTCCTTCTCCTATCTTTTTTGTTTTGTGGGCATGCACTTTGAAGATGACCTGTATGTCGACATATGCGGCAGCGAAAGGCGGTGTTTTCATAATCCATTGGTTGTGCCCATTGTTTTCCATTGTGGATTAGGAGGATGTGTTCTGGTAGACCTTGACTGAGGTCTACCTCCACACATATCCTGGCAAAAGTGTAGATATCCTTTGATAGGCGATCTTCATCTATTTTTATAAAAGATCCCAGGGTATTGCCTATTCCTTCCAGAACTTTGTAGTGCCAGAAATGTATAGGTAGGTTAAACAATTTTACCCAAACTGGCATTTTTGTGACCACCATGCTGTTTGGATCGAAATCCGGGGACCAAGATTTTACGAAGAGGCCAGCGTTTCCCCAAAACCATGGACCCTCGTTCAAGGCATAATCTTTGTCCTTTATGGTGTCGAATTTTACAATAAAGAAACCCTTTGAGCAGAGGTGGATATCACAGTTTTCTATCCATATGGAATAGATCCATTGACGGAGGGCTTCCGGTTTGGGCCAAAATCCATTGAACCTGCATATCACTGCTTTAGTTGAATAATCAGCTTGTATTTCATTTACCTCTGGGATGGAGATTGTTAATGCAGGGTTCTTTGTTGTCTGCTCAACAATGTATGTCCCTGGTGCTGTAGCTTGTTGTTCTGGTTTCTTTTGTGGTTCCATCTTCCCTTTGACTGCATCTTTAAAGGAAGCAGGTCCTTTTGAACTTGAGCCGGGGCAGCCTCCGCGCAATCTTGTGCTGAGACCGATGGTAGAGTCCTTTGCTATACCATATTCCATTAGTTTGTACCCCTCCTGTATTACCTTCCCTGCGTAGAGGAGGAGCTGTTTGCATGGTGGGATTCCAGTTTTTTCATGTATCCTCTGTTTGAGGATTTCTGTTGCCTCCCATTTCCCTATTTCGATGCAGATTGTGTTCCCTCCCATGGATCTAATAAAGAGAGGGCTTTTTTTATCTTCAATCATCTTTTCCAGTGGGTGTGTTTTCAAATCTGGCTTGCATAGGGGTAGATCTTCTCTACAGAGGTCTAGATCTGAGGGCCTATGTCCCGATCTGTGCCCAGAACTGATAAAGAGATTGTTTTTTGTCTCTTCTCGTGCATTCACTGCATATGTTGTTTGATTCTTTAGCTCTTTCCTCATGCTCAGCTCATCTCTCTGTTCCCTGTGTCGATCTATGGTCTGTTTCTGGGATTCAGATCTGTGAGGGATTTTCTTGTTATCGCAGGTCCAGTTGTGCTGATTGTCGATCTGCTCTTTTCCAGTATGCCATACTGTATATTTCAAGGAGTCCATACCTAATCTCTCGCCCCATGTTTGGTCTTCGAAATATCTGATTGGGAACTGCCAGAATGTATCAGATCGGGCCCAAAGCTTTCCGAGGGGGGTTAGTGGACCAGTCTGTTGGATCAAATTCCTGTAGACATAGGCGCTGCTTCCTATCCAGGGCGTAATCCAAAATGGGGGTCTTTTTACAGTGCGCGGTTCTAGGTTATGGATCCCGTGGCTCGATCTCAGCTCCATGCCACAGATCCAGTAAAATAATGCCCCATCTGGGCTCAATGGCGTTTGCTCGGGTTGGTTTTCAACGAGATCTGCAACCTGTAGAGACAGATTCGGGTTCTGATGAGCAAAATTTTTGAGAATTCGTTTTCTTACCTCCAGGGTTTTGTCTCCATGGGCTTCTAGTCCTCGGATTTGTATCAGCATACCATTGCATATCAAAGCACGGAGATTGAAAGTCTTCCGCTCTGTTTTCAGACGTGCTTCGCAGACATTTACATTGTTAAATCCGCTGGATGCCAGATCTAATCGATGCTCAGATCTCGAGCTGCCCCAGAAACCCTCTTTTACCTGTGGAGCGTTAGGCAGGTACAAGGTTCTTAACTTTTCCATCACCGATCTCGCTGCCTCAGGATCGAATCTCGCTGTTTTAACGCCTGTTGCCTCCATCGTCCCGGTCTTCAGATCGCGTTAGTTTGCAGAATTCTTGTGTTAATACATGGATCAATAAGTTTTATTTACTCTTGTGTTACTGCATTTGTGTTTTATTTATCATATGAATATCATGTTCTAAGTTACAGGAAAAAAGGATAACCCAGAATTTACTTTGTTGTACTTTGTGTTCAATTCCTGTAATTTTTTATGTTTTCCACAGGACTAGCATAGGCAAGAATTCTTGACCGCTCTTGTCTCCCTGGTTCTTCCACTCTAAATATCATCAAGGAATTCTTAATTGCTCCTTGATAATGTTTACACAATTTCCCTCTGTTGACATAATGAAAGATTCTTGATTGCCTTTCATTCCTTGACTTCATTTCATCCTATTTCAGCTTGAATGTTGTTCTATATTTAATTATCTTGCTCTGTAATTTTCCTATTGCCAAAGAAACCATACCTAAAGGTTTATTTCCATTAGACTCCATCAACCCAATGGTCTGAACTTCTCTCAAGTTACTACCTTGTTCTACTGAATGTCATCTTCCAAACACCAAAAAAAACTTGTGCTTCATAACTAGCCTAACATATAATCAAACAAATCTAAATCACAAAGAGAGAGCCCTCTCTGGCTGTAGATTGGCTAGGGTCTACAGCTAAAAGATTGGTTAGTGGTTACCTCGGCCGTATTCCCTTTTGGAGCCAGGGAACACCCTGAGTGATAACAGGTGGCTTTTATCTTTTGCTCCCAAACATAGCTGGGTGATCCAAGAACATGGATGGACCATGCCTTATTCACTGTATACAACAACCCTTCTCTGTTTACCCATAGTGGGCTGAACCGGAAGGGGATTGGTCCCAAGTTTTCTTCTTCTTCTAGTAGAAGGAGGATGAGTTTATGGTCTGAGTTCCACTTTGGCAGAATTTTTGTGGAGATGATCATCTTCTAGGAGAGGAAGGAACTCTGAAGAAGGAATCTATCTAGCCTGGCTGAAATATGCTCCTCCCCTATTCTTTTATTAGTCCATGTGTATAGCCCTTTTTTTGGCTTGAAATCCATTAAATCCGATTGTGGAATTAGGTTTTCCACTAAGGGAAGGAAGCGGTCCTTGTAGCTAGTTCCTCCTCTTTTTCCTTTGGGTCTAGAATTAGATTGAAGTCTCCGACAATAATTATATTGTTGAGGGAGTATGCTTCAAAAAATCAATCAGAGTTTGCCATTATTGTTCCTTTTCTGCATAGAGGACAGGTACATAGAGATTAAAGAGTGCAATGTTTAACTTACTTGATAGGTGTCGGAGTTCGGTGTAAATCCAGTGCTACGTCTGAAAGAAGCTCTCAAGCTGGAATTTGTCAGCCTCCCAGAGAGTGGCTAACTCGCCGCATGTACCTCTAGCACTTGCTGCTTTTCTAGTTTTTGTTTTCCATTTTGCTTTGTTGGTTCCAGAAGGGCTTCGCCTTCTATTTTAGTCTCTTGGAGCATGAGGATCTCAGGAAATTCTGATTTTAATAGGCTCTTGACTGCTTCAGCTTTTGATCGGTTCCCCAGTCCTCTGCAATTCTAAGAGACTAATCGCATTTTTATTGGTAGGGGTTGAGGTAACACCTCCCTTGAGAGGCCTGGTTCTAGTAATTTTGCCGATAGACATCTCTATAGTGGCCAGGCGTCCTTGCATTTTTTTGTCTCTTTGCTTCTTCCTCTCTTGTCTCTCTGTGAAATTTCCTCCCCACTCTTTTCAAGGGCCTCTCAAATGTTTCATCTTCTGAGGATCTCGATATCTCAGGGGTCTTCTTTCTTATCATATCTGCATAGGTTGGCGAGCTAGAGGCACCTTTTTGGGTTTGGACTGGTTCCTCTTGCCTTTTGTTTTCTTCCTTGTTGTTTGCATGTTGTTCAACCTCTTTATCTGCTGGATCTTGGAGTTGTTCTGGTGCGCTGAGTATATCAAAGGGGTTTGTTGATATGTCTGCTATTGGTGGGACTGAGATTCCTTTTTCTTGGTATTCGGGGGGAGCAACCCTCCCAGTGGAGACGACTTTCCTTTTGTTCCCTTTGCTCTACTTAGTTGGTCCTAATTTCTGAACCTGTGTCCATTGATCTGCTTTCTCCTTCGCAGCTCAATCCTCTGATTTTTCTTTTACAATGCTTGGCAAAATGCCCATAGCCATGGTAGTGCCGACATTTAAATGGGAGTTGCTCGTAGTCTAGCACTTGTATGTGTGTCCAGTCAACCACCGTGAGTTTAATGGCTTTAGGGAGACCTTCCTCCAGGTCTACTTCTACACAAATTCTCACACAGGAGTACTGGTCTCTTTTTTCTGCTCGGTCGATGTATTTGCCTAGTTTTTTGCCTATGGTTTCTAAGGATTTAGGGTTCCAGCAGGGCAGAGGTAGGTGGGGCAATCGCACCCAGATCGGAACAACCAAGGGCACATCTTGAGTCGGGTCGAAGTCTGGTGTCCATTGATTCAGATAGAGACCCTAAGGCCCCATGAAATACGGGCCATTTTTGAATATTAGGTTTCTGCCTTCTGCTGCTTCAAATACGAATAAATAGAAGCCTTTGTTGACGAAATGGCTTTTTATTCCTTCTTTGACCAGTGAACGCCAGTTCCTTTGCACCCAGGCTTATACCGCTTTAGGCGAGGGCCATAAGCCCTCATTCTGCTAGGTTCAAAACTGCTTTGCAGGGTTCTTCAGTCGGCATAGCAACTGTGGGGATGGATTCCATTTTTTCTACAAACTTCTGTTGGTTTTTGGTTACTGGCCGTTTATTGCATGCTGCAACCAGATCCCGGAATGAAAGTAGCTCAGATGGCAAGGGAGTTTCCTTTTCACGGCCCCCTCCTGGGGCCATGGCTCTAGAGCTATGCTCAGTCTCATGGTCTATGGCTCTTTACGCTCCCTGGACTGTGCTCCAGGATGCTCTTACTTTCTTCCATACCAAGTCACCTTTTGTATACGTGCGAGGGTTTACATTTCAATCAAATTTTGCCTTGAATAATTTTTGTGAGTCTTTCCAGCCAATGAAACATCATGACAAGTCTCATCTAAACATGCTAAGTATACAAAATGTTCTTCCTCTATACAAGTAGCAGGAAATAACTCGATTGCTAGTTTCAATGAAGGGATTTCACATTTAATGGGTAAGACTCCTTCCAGATCGTAAACTAGCTGGAAGGATGTCAACTTGGTTACAATTTTTGCTAAGGTGCGATGTGCCCATAAATATGAGAAAAGAATTAAATGCCAAATTCATTTATGAATCCCTATAATCCATTAAATCATAGTGGCTAAGACTTTTTTCACAACTTCTACTTGGCCATTTGGTTGCGGGTAATATGGGATTGAGTTATCATGATGCAAGACCAACTTTGTAGTAAGTTCAGTCATCATAAACTTTCAAAATGGCTTCCATGGTCCATGATGATGGCTTATGGAACACCAAACCTAGAAATCACATGATTGAATATGAAAAGTGCAGCGGTTTCAACATCATCCCTATATGTAACATCGCCTTAGCGCATTTTGTAAAATAATCCACAACTAGCATAATGTCTCCATGACCCTCGATCGAGTGAAGGTTACATGTAATGAAATTGATGCCCCATTTTGGAAAAGGGACCAATGACAATAATTCGGTGAAGGGAAGCAGGAGGTGCAGGCATTTTGCAATGATAAATTTAACAATTCTGACATTTTTGGACTGCCATAATGCAACATTTAAACATGGAAGGTCAGAAATATCTAGCACACAAGCTTTTTTGGGCAGTAGCAAACCATGACATATGACCGCCACATGCTCCAGAGTTACAATAATTTTTTTTTTTTGGCTTCATCATGTGTTAAACATCATCTAAAAACAGAATCAACACCACGACGATGAAGTGTATCGCCAAAAATAGTATATTATTGAGATTGGTACTAAATGCGATGACGGTCAGTTCGAGATAACTCGAGCTGAAAAGTTTGAATTCGAAGATATATAATAATATCTCCATACAAAGAGTCTAATGTGCTGATGAGAAAGAGTGATTCATCTGGAAGAAAATCCTCTGCCACAATTTCTGTTTTAGAATAGGGAAAGTCATTAATAAGCTTAGCAAACACTAATGATTTCTTTGACTTGGGTTTCACAAATTCTAAGTCAAATTCATATAGGATAACAATCCATTTGGAATATTTCCCCCAAGCAATTTTCTAGTAATAATGTAAACCATAGGGTTGCAATCTGAAACCACTGTTGTTTTACGCAAAAGAATATAGTGACATAATCTTTGGACAACTTGTACAACTGCCAAAGCAAATTTCTCCACATGTGCATATTTAATCTTAGTTTTCGTAAGATTCCTACTTGAATAATAAATCACATGTTCATAGTTTAATTTATCCTCTTGAACTAATACTATACTAATGGTAACATCAAACGCAACTAAATACAAAAAGTAATCTCGATGATAATCAGACAGATGCAACAAAGGAGTGTGTGTCAACACGTGTTTAAATGCATTGAAATT
Organism: Pinus taeda; assembly: GCA_000404065.3. Classification (NCBI taxonomy): domain Eukaryota; kingdom Viridiplantae; phylum Streptophyta; class Pinopsida; order Pinales; family Pinaceae; genus Pinus; species Pinus taeda. The sequence continues at coordinate 98,739 of APFE031456055.1, forward strand.
TGTTTGAGCAGTTTCATCCCACACAAAAGAGATGCCCTTTTTCAAAAGTCGAGTAAAACCTTTAGTTAGCTCTGCATAATTCGGAATGAATCGATGCAAAAAGTTTTCTTTCCCTAGCAAGATTTGGAGTTGGCATAAATTTGGAGGAGACAAATTCAAAATAGCCTCTACCTTAAGGGGGTTAACACAAATTCCTTATTTAGACACGACAAATCCCAGTGATCAACCAAATTTAACACAAAAAACACATTCCTGTGTATTTAAGCGTATATTGTAATGCCGACATTTGATAAATCTTGCTCGTAAATGTGGTGGATGATCTTCGTGTTTCAATGAGTGGGTAGATAGATCATCTAAAGACAGTTGTACAATATGCTTAATGTCATGAAAATCATAAGACATAGCCCATTGAAAGGTGGCGCCACCATTCTTCAGTCCATATTGAATTTTTCGATAAGAAAAAGTTCCCTATGGACCAATGAATGTGGTTTTATGCTGATCTGTAGGGAGTATGTTAATTTTATTGTATCCAGAAAATCCATCTATAAAAGAAAAGATTTCATTGCAACACAATCATCAACTATTTGATTGATATAGGGGATAGGATAGTTTCCTTTAGGGCAAGATTTGTTAATGTCTCTATAATCGATTACTGGAATTTCCTCATAAAACCAAGAAAAAATGTCACAAATTCTTAGAATAGGGCCTTGTCAGTCTGAGTTTCCTTCAATGAACATGAGGCACCTATATGAATGTTTTTCGTAATTCCAAGTTTCACCGCGATATTAAGTGGAATTGTCATAGATATATCCTATAAATTATTTTCAAATTTAGATTTAAGAATTGATATAGGGAATTCAGGGTCATTTACGATCTTAGGTGACAACATTGTAGAAAAGTTATTCTCAATCTTTTCAAAGTTTGGAAGAAAAGATGAATGATGATGATAGTCGTCCCAAGGCATTTCATCTAAAGTCATAACTTCCATGATACTTTCATATGTTGGAAACATTTTATCAAAAGAACCAGGAAATGATATTGGTTCCATCTAGGAAGATTGATAATACTTGTCAATGACTGCATTCACTCAATCATTTTCAATAGGAAGTGGTTATGAAACTGATTGCATGAGCTGATAAGCTAGTTCCAATGGGCTTAGAGGCATTTGGTCACCATATGTGGTCAAATCAAATTCTGAAGGTATGATCCAAGGATCATATGATTCTGGAGTGCTTGATGATATATTTTTGACTCGGGAAACATTAGAAGAAGTGTTGGGTGGAGGGAGTTCAAAAGTTACCACCAATGATGAATCCTTAAGCAAACCGACACCAATATATTCATAAGGAGTAATTGTTTTCCCCACAAAGGGTACACTACCAATAGAGTTAGGATTAGAAGTATAATAAGACAACTGGTATACTTTCACTATTTTTCCTTTATGAGGAAATAATATCATTCGAAAAAGTGATGAGACCACTGCAGACATTGCATAAGTCCAACTTCGACCCAGCAAAATATTGTACTCAAGTTGAGCATCAACAACTTCTACCTCGATTGCAACCATTTTACCTTCTAATTCTACTGGCATTTCATTCAAAATATTATAAGACCGAAATCCTCTTCCATCAAAGGCTTTAAGAGTGGTAGGTGATTGATTGATAGTTGGAGAACCCAAATCTTTCCAACAATCAATAAACATAATACACGTAGAGGCTCCCTCGTTAATAACTATACGAAATACTCTTTGGTTTTTACAAAAAAAGGTATTTGAAATTCCAGTTGATGCGGGAATATAGGTATGTGAATTTCAAGATTGAAGACTATGAGATTAGATTCCCAAGGATCAATTGCTTCAATAGCTAACAATAGTAATTTCCTTTGCGATGGACATGTTTACAACACTTCAAGAGCCGACATTGCAGAAGGAGAATGGGCCAGGTCTTCAACAATATTGTAATTCTAAGTCACTCTAGCATGTGGATTAAAAGACGACTTTCGAATAACACCTTTGGGAGGCAGATGAATTACCATATCAAATTTTGGTTTCTGTATCTATAAAGGTTCAAAAGGAGGTGGAATTGATACAAAAGGTTGACTAGATTGATCAACATCATTTTGATTACTGGAGTTTTAGATCCATAATATTTATATATGTTTGCTACTAAAACTTGTTAAGACATCATCATGATATCTCTCGATGCAGATGCAGAGGATGAATTATGAGCAACCATTTTATTGTCTTAAGAAGGGAAATGATCTTTAAAAACAACAGGTGTGGGAGAACCTTTGAGGAATTTGCTAACTTTAGCATGATGTGGGGATTCCTTAGTATAATGGTCTTCATTACAGATCAAACATGGATACTGAGGTTTCTTTTTCTCTTTAGAAGGTTCATTTTTTGTTGGTTTCTCCTTTTGAGAGGCATTTTGTTTTCCTTTTCCTTTGCATTTTTTCTTACTTCTAGGTTGTTGAGCCTTACCAGTAGATGATTTTACTGCATTTATTTTGGAAGTGACTTTAGGAGAAGTGTTTTCATTGGGTGAAATTTGTGTGGCCACAGTTTGAGTATTTTTAGAATTATTCTTAGATGATTTAATCTTTTACTGTTGGCTGATAGAACCAATTACACCATCATCAATGTCATATCATGTAGGAGTTGAAACTTGTTGATTTGAATTAGATAGGCGAGGTAAATTTGGAATATTTTTGTACAAAGTGTTGGATTGTGAATAAACAAGGTCTAAGTATTGGGCACGATTTATAACCTGCTCTTCCGTTACAAATCCTCCTCTAGAAACATCTTTCGTTATATCGGGAAGTAAAGATTTATTGAACCATTAAGCTAATATTTGGTCTGGAATATAAACTTTGACTAAACAATGTTTACGTCTCCATTCATGTATGTGATATGAAATTTAGGTAGAATTAGATTGTTTAACGAAGTCAAAAGTTGAGTACCAATGTTATATCAAATGGGTAATTGAAAATGTGTTAAAAATGTTGTTGCTAAGGAATTGAAATTATGGAAAGAGACACGTGGTAACTCAATGTACCATTTTGCTGCTAAACTTGTTAGAGTTAGTTTGAAAAGTTGTAATCTGGTAAAATCACCATTTAATGAATTTGAAGAACACCATAGGTGATATGTCATGACATGATTCAATGGAACTTCTCCTTATTTACCTTCAAAATTCTGTATATCACTTGGAAATTTAATATGAATCAATGACCAAAAAGGATAATAATAAATCGGATCATTTAAGAATCGGGATAAAGCTGGTAAATCTAAAGTTGTTGTAAAAGTTAAATGTCAGTTAAAGTCTTATTGAGGATATTTATAACCTTGAGGATTAACGCTAACCCTTAGAGGAGGATATCCAAGATATCCTAGAATAACTTGAGCAGTTGGAATTTGCATTCCCCCAAAGTAACTAGGGTGAGCCATACCAGGTTGCAGTTGAAGTGGAATTTGAAAAGTATAACCAGGGTATGGTTGTCTTTGAAAAGGTTGATTTTGATATGATTGACCCTATACCATTTGACCCAAGTAAATTTGATCTTGCAAAGGTTTACCTTGATAAGGTTGAATCTGAAGAGGTTGTCCTTAAAAAGGTTGTCGTTGGAAAGTTTGACTTTGAAAAGGTTTACCTTGATATAGTGTTTGAATCATCCATACACTAGGTTTTCCAATAGGTATCTATTTTTTAGACTAAAAAATGGGACCAATTTGACAAGAAAATGCTTGAGGCATAGTTTGTGTAGGTTGTTGGATTGATATTTGAGGTGTAGCTTGGATAATCATTTACGGCATAAATTGAATGGGTGTTGAGGTATACTTGGAACCAGTTGTTGAACAATTATTTGCGCAGTAGGCTGAACAAATGTTTGAGGAATACCCTAGACAGGCTTCTGAACGAAGACTTATGGGTTCTCTAGACAGGTTGCTGAATAAGTGTCTGTGGAATACTTTGGACATGTTTTTGGATGAGCATTTGTGGGGTGCCTTGAGTAGGTGTTTGTGGTATAGATTGCCCAATAGCCCAGATTGGTTGATAAACAAACACTTGTGGAGAAACTTAAACAAGTTATTGAACATAAGAGGGGTTCCAAATAATACTTCCGATTCCTAGAAAAGGAGCACCAATCAAGGGTTGAGATATAACAGGTTGACTTAGACTAACCTGAGGTATTTGACCAAAATTCGTATAAGTTATAGAAATAGGTTGTCCTACAATTGGAGTATACATTCCACTAGGGGGTTGTCCTCCAGGTGGAACATAGGATGGTTTCCCCCCAGGTAGATAGTAAATTCCATTTGGAGTTGGTTGAGGATTACTTATATTACCATATATCATATTAACGTATTGGTCTGGTCCCAAAGATATTTCAGGCATAGAAGTCATGCTATGAGCAATAGTTTCTAGATTAGAGGTAGATAAACCAGACGAGTTTCCAGAAATCCAAGTATAAACTTGAGAAGGAGTGGCTCCCGAAAAAGTTCCAGTAAGTGACTGGTACCTAGTGGGAACCAAAGGCCCACCATATAGGAATGACTCCAAAGATTCTGTAAACATGGAAGTTACAATAGGTTGGCTTACAGGAGGAGTTTTTGACATGATTTACCTAGGTGTGAAATCAAAAGGAGTACGTAAACGAGGAATACCTCGACCTAAATAATTCAAAGGGGTAAAATACCAAGGATGTAGTTGAAAAGGATCAAAAGGTAGTTTGGGAGAAACTAATGGATCACTAGTAGTAAGAGGAGTATGTGGTGATTCTTCCTCCTCTTTTTCAACAATATCTTCAATACTTATAAGACCAGGAGGTAAACTAGTTGTAATTATAGTTCTTCTTCTTCGATATGAAGTCTTTAAAGGAGTAGGGGCTATAACAACTGGAGATGATTAAGGCTCAAAGATGTCAGATTCAGGTTTTTCAATGTCGGGTTTAGTTAAACATGTCTCTAAAGCTTCACCGATCTAAAATTCACCTTAAATAATCTTAGTAACTTCAAGTCCTAATTGAATTGTGCTTGATTCTGTTATGTGTGATTGAGTTACTTCAGTTTCTATTGTTTCCAATTCTACAATTCCAGATGTTTCAAGTTGATTTGAGCTTCAGATCTCACCGATTTCGATATCTCTGCTTTGATTTTCTCCAATTGACCAAGTGTGTACTCAGGGGGTAAACGCTGCATTCTATGTGAATATATTAGTAACTCAACCACGATGAATTTTATTAAAGGTTTGTTCCAATTTTATTTAATCAAATAAATAACCAAAATAAAAAAGTAAAGGATAACTAGGTATAAAGGATTACTAGTCCACTGTGAATTCTGGAATACCGTTTCCAGTACGTGCATGTAATCTCCTTGAATGTTGTGTTTGGTGTATCACAAAATGACAAAGTGGTTGACTTAGTTACTTATGGATGGTATGCAACCTAGAAGAGGGCATCCAAAATATACTCGAGGTATAGTAGGAAGCATTATGATATACTTTTCATATGTGGAGCGCCCTTCGATATACCTGAAGGTACGTGGAGAATGGTTTGATATACTTACATACGTGGGATACCGACTACCCATAGAATGTGCAGTACACATAAAACAACAACTGTTATGTTTATGGACGATGGAACACGTCTTGTAACCTAGAACCACTAATGTTTGGTTAATTTAAAAATTTTATTGATTTTATAGTTCCTCTTTCATTAAAGTCGATTTAAAAGATGTGGTGTAAATGATATTAGTTTTTGAATCCAAACTTAATGCAACAAATATGCAAAAAATGAATCTTTTACTTCGATGAATTTCTATATATTGTAAAGAGAGCTTCTTTTGGATATTCAAACAGAATGAAAAACTTCTAATTTCACCATAGTTATTTTCAATACATGTAAAATTTTCACTTTCAAATTGACTTAATGCAAAAATTTTGCTTTCTAATTTCAACTCACTCAAAGACACAAGAATCATAAAAAATTCTTTCTGACATGCAATACCCAAAAAAATTTAAAATGCGAAAAGAAAACCAACAAATATTTAAGACAAATCTTTCAAATGAATGTTATGAATATGAAATTGTCTAAAGTATAATTCTAAGTTGCTCCATTGCCAAAAAGAACAATAACTATCCATTTCAATGTCACCAAAAAGAAGCAATTTTATAAGCGAAAAAATACTTAGCCTTGAAAAACACTATCTTTATTAATGCAATGATATTTTACAAATAGGTAAACAAAATGCTAAGTATGATATTTTGAGAGAAGAAAGACATGCATACACTATCTCAGAATCTACCAATCCTTCCTTTGATAAATCAACAAATCACCAGATCAAACCTTTAACCCTAATTCACAAAGATAAGCAATTTTTCAAGAAGACAATCCAAAACACCCAATCGAATAGAAACAAAATTTTCCAAAATGTAAATATATCCAAGAAATCATAGTAATAAAAAAATTATGGACCCAGTAGACGAAAACCCTAATTTTTTAAAAATTTCAGAGACTTGTGCATGTAACTAGTTAGGTTCAGTTCACAGACACATTTTTGCTAAAGTAAAAGTGTGCAACTTTTCACACTGTTGCTAAAGAAAAATTTCGCAAACCGAGATTTTTTTTGAAAAATAAAAATTAAAGCCAAGAAAAACCAGAACTTTAAACTTTCAAGGTTCAAAACACAGTCAAACAAGGCTACCAAAAGAGATCAGAGGTCATAAGAGGACATAATGAAGAACAATTCGTTCCCTAGTGGAGTCGCCAATTTGTTATGGCAGACAAATCACTCTTGTGTATAAGAGTGATCTCCCTAGATTCAAACACAAATCTAGAAACAAACAAACAAGTAACTGCCACCTTTCCTTAATCTATAACTAAAATATGATGTATGAAGTGTGCAAGAGCCTTTTACCTTTCTATGGAATTCTTGTGGATGTCCTTTCGATGCTTTCAAAATCCTTTCCTCGCTACTTCAAGAGAAGATCTGCATAAAAAAAATGAACAAGGAATAAAAACATAACATAGATAAAGAGTGAAACACAAAGTGAATGCAAGTTGCAACATAGCATAAATCACCACATTAATATAGTATTCAATTATAAACTATGTAAAAGATCAAGGAGTTTTGCAAAGAGCATCACAACAAGTGCAAATAGGAAAGAAACAAATACTTGTATTAATCTCTAGTAAGAAGGAGCAATACAACATCAGCATTAATGATGTAAGCCTCCTCCCAATGGTCTCCAATCCTCCCCTTAGGTGACAAGCTTCCAATCATAATCTGACAACATAAGTTTACATTCCAAAAATCCTCTATTACGCTCTAGTCTGTGTTAAATTTGTAGGCCAAGAGGAGGAGGTTTGAGATCCTCTTCACAAGGGATCAAATCCATAAATAAAGGGATTAGGGTTCCACAAAGGGAGGGAGTTTGATTCATGAACCAAGGCATGAGACCCAATTATGTAGGGGCTCGAGGCCTTTAGTTGGGAAATATTCCTCCAACAAGGCTTTTATAAATCACTTTTTATTTTTACCTCCGTTAAAATATTTGTGTAGTTTTTAGTGGAAGACATAGCGTAGGATTGTGCATGCAACACTGGTCAAAATTGCGCTTGCGCAGGCAATGGCTAGGGAAACTGTGCAAGTGATTAAAAATAGGTTTTCGAGAAATGTAGTCTTTGGCATTTATTTTGCTTCCAAAATTGTAGGAGAATGCTTGGAACACTTCATCCAATAGTGAGATATCTAGATTATTGGTCATTTTCATAATGGTGACAAAATGGCGTGTAACATAGACTAGGATTTTTGCCTTAAAATTTGTTATTCCTATCACAATATCTTTATTTATATGGGAGAGTTAAACTCTAAAGTGACTTTGCTTTAAGGTACTTCCTAAGACAACCTTATTTGATAGATGAATTGACCATAGAAGATAAGGTAATATTGATATATAATCATAGTCTTCTTTATTTTTTGCACTTGGTTAATTATAATCCTCTTAAATATACAAGAGAAAAGAAATATATCACAAGTTACCTATTGTTGTTGACAAACATAACTCTTTTAAACTATTATAGGTATATGAAGATATTTACAATGCTATTTACAAATTTACTGAAAAGGGATTGAATTTCCCAGGAGAATCATTTTTTTAGGATTTGACCATTCAATGGTAGAGTTTCCTCTACTCCTTCAAGAGTTTGCAACATAAAATTGGATGGGCCAATCTTTCGGGAGATTTTAAAGGGACCTAGCCAAAGATTTTGAAACTTAGTGTGTTTACCTTTGTCCTTTCCAGATTTACCCCATTTCAAAATCAAATCACTGGCATCAAAATGTTTATCAATGACTGAACTATTATCAAACTATTGTTTAATGATTTTGGATGATTATCATAATTTTATTTGGCTTTAACTCTTGTTTCTTCTAGCTTAAAAATATGAGGTAGGCAATGCTGTAAGTTGGTACATGGTTTCTCTTTGATGGATTGCACTATGTCTAAAGATGGTAAAGAAATATTTGGGTGAAATATAGCCTCCTTCCCATGTACTAAGAAGTAAGGGGAGGTACATATTGTTGCTTTATAAGTTATTCTATCAGCCCATAAAGCATAAATGAGAACTTTATGGCAATTTCTTTGATTATTGTCAATAATTTTGTTAATAATTTTCAAAAGGTTTTTATTTGTCGATTCTGCTAATCCATTACCATGAGGATAATAATTATAGGATTATTTTACTTTAACACCTTTTTGAAGAGAAAATTTAGTAAGTGAAACAACATAAAAATAAGTTGCATTATCAAAAGTAATGTGTTTGGGAAACCAAACCTGGTAATGATAAATTGATCTATGAAAGATATTACCTGATCAACAATAACATTTTTCAATGGAATGGCCTCTACCCATTTTTTGAAATAATCTGTTGTAGTGAGAATAAATTCATAGCGCTTGGAAGAGTTAGGAACAATAACTTTAAAACCCCATTACTCAAAAGGTCGCTCTATGATCAGACACTATAAATGGAATGCTACTTTCTTTTCTCTTCCTGTAGAAGTCTGGAAAAATTTGAAATTTTGAATGTAGGCATATTCATGTTTGAAAATTGTTGGCTAGTAATATCCTACATGCATAATTTTGTGAGCAGCAGTGTCACCTTCAAAATGACCACCTGTTGGTCCATCATGTAAATCATTCAACAATTTATTAGCCTCATGTTTTTATAAACACCTAAGAAGCATGGAATCATAAATTTTCTAAATAGCAATCCATGTATAAGTTGGTATTGATTAAATTTCAACCTTAAAGTAGACTTTTTCTTTGGTTCTAGATGTAATGGTGTTGTGCCATGAGTAAGGAAATATATTAGATCCACATATTGTGAATTTGAAAAATCATGCATGACACATACCTATTGAAGATCTTGTGACTCTTGATTATCTAAACTATTTTCTATCTATGAATCAATGGTTTGAGTAACTAACTTACATAATCCTTGACCATGAACAATTTTTGTGGGCTTTATCTCCAAGTCATATTCTTGTAGTGTAGTCACTCATTGAGCTCTTTTCTCTCCAAGGTCTTTCTGAATCAACACATTTCTTACAACAGAGTAAGGTACAATTACCTTGGTATACGATTTGGTTTAAAAGGGTATGAAATGCTTAATAGACTTGAAAACAACATAAGCATGTTTCTCGACATTTGAATACTTCAATTCTGCTCCTTGAAATTTAGAACTATTGAAGGCTATTGGTACTTCTGCGACCTGATCATTAGTTGAGTTAAGACAATAACATATGATTGATCAAAGGAAAATTGATATAAAATAAATTCTTTATTATAATAAGTGGAAACAGCTAGGGAGCTTGAACGATTACATGTTTAATAGAGTCAAATCCCGTCTTTCCAATGCATTCCATTTGAAAATTATATTTTTCTTAATCATATTTTGTAAAGGAAAAACTATTTTTACAAAATCAGGGACAAAACGCCTTACAAAATAATCTAATCCAAGAATGATTACATAGTCTTTTCATTGTAAGGAGGCTGAATTAATTATATTATCCTTAACTCTAGCAGGATCAACAATAATTCTGATCCGTAATGTAAACTTGAAGGTGATGGAAAAATTGCAAGTAAAATTTTATGTATTTTGGGTAATGGAGCACTTTAAAAAACACATAAAATACTGATTTTTAAACTTAGTTAATAGAAATAATAGAGACAATATACCATGTTAGAAACACATAACAACAAAAAAGATAAAGGATTTCACCACTCTCTTGGGCTACATCTCCTGGTCCAGCTTCCAATGTTAGGCCTCTTTCATTAAGTGCTCAAATTTATGTTTACATGGATTTATAATGATCATAATGTAAATATCATGTATCCAATGGCTTCAGAACGGTAAAAAAACCCTAGCTAGGTTCCTGTTTGGTTCAATTTGGCTAAAAACTGAAGAAGTTATGCTCTCCCTAAGTTGCTTCTGCTAACAGCTCTACAAACTACATTGGAATGCTAACCACCCTACAAATTCCGCCTTTCCAAGGCACGTCAAGTGACAATGTTTCCCAACACTGGCAAGATTTGCACCGAAATTGGTGCAAAATTCTGCTTAGTTAAATTGCCAAATAAGGCCTTGGGTGGAAAACGAGGGCCACATGGGGCCATGCACCTAGGGGCTGGGGCTAACTGCCCACCTCCATCGGCATAGCCCCTGGCTCCTCAGCATTTGGTTTTATCGTGGCCATAAAATCCGAGCTTATCCCAAAATTTATGGACCCTTCTCCAATATTTGCGCCAAGCACTCTATTGTGGTAGCGTGAGGTTGTATGACGACATGTGACTGGGGCTGGTCCCCAAGACTCTGCCCCCAAATCTATTCAGCTCCGGGCTATTGACATATGATTATGTGGTTTAAACATTGGGTAACAGATCTATTCTTGAACCCTCATCTCCCCTGCCTATGGTCCCATGGGCGTGGGGTGACCAGGGGTCAAGGCTTAGCCCCAGACCCATCCCCCAACGAAAATCCAGTCAAACTTTAAATAGAATTTCACCACATTTCATTGTAAGAACTACCACACTCCATAGCGGTAAGGAATTACCATGCTTCATCGGAGGTCATGCATTCGACTCCCCCAGAGGCCCATTTGGCCATACAAAATTTTAATGAACCCCAGGGTGCCACCTGACAGCCCATGATTGGGCCATGTCACATCCCTCCATTGGTCCAAATAAAAAATTTAACCACCAATAAAAATCACCAAATTGAAACCAATCAACATAGGATGCTTGTCAACCTATCATTGGTCCAAAATGTACAGTCATCCTGCCCAGTTACCTTTCCCAATCATCATACGGACTTCCCAGTTAGCAGTCCTGCAACCAATCTGCAATTTTTTTACCTATTTAGGAAGATGACTAGAACATGATATCGGGAGGATATGATATTAGTTTTGAGCGATTCAAGTTATGTTCGATTCAGGTCGTCGAGATCTATGCTCTGGTACAGGTTTTGAGCACTTTTGAACACTTCTAATTTTGAGCACTTTACTGGCCCCCTGGATCACTCCTCCCAATTGGAGGCTTTTGGTCCTCCAAAAGACTATTTTTAGTGAATTAACAGATGAGGGTATAGTTCCCTCACCCTTCCCTTTTCAATCCATTTGGATTTTCTTGGTTTTTTACTTTTGAACCCCATATGAAGGTGCTTCTCGTTCCTTCTTATTGAAGTTCCCGTTTCTCTGTCAAGGATAAGATCTTGCTGCAATTATTCAAGATATTTTTAATAGAAAACTCTTGTTAAATAAATCCAAAGATTCTCTCCTACGCCTTCAACCAAAGGAGGCTTACTCAATTTCAAGTTCTTTTCACCTCGAAGTTTTTCTTTACTGATGCAAATATTTACTTCATCTCCGACCTAAAAACTATGGTTAATATGATGCTTATCATATCTAGCCTTGTATTTGCCTTGAATCTTCACCAAATGTGATTGCCATCACCATGCACCATTCTTCCTCAAATCCAAAACACTAGGAGAACCACAAGAAGATGTATTAGAACTAATGTTCCCTTTGTCAAGTAGCTCTTGCTTCTGATTCTTGATTCCTTCTTTCTCTAACACTGGCATCTTGTTCAAACCAATGTTCAAAAGTGATGCATCCTGCTGCAAATGAAATTCATGTTGTTTTCCTCTTTTGGGAGGCAACACATTAGATTCCCGAAGCATCTTATCACATGTGTTAATAACTTCAACTACATCTGATTTTAATCTTGCATCACATTCTTGGAAGGCTTCAGATTCATCAACATCTTTATGTTTAATCATCAACAATGCAAAATTCTGACTAGTATTTACAAAGCTTTTCATTTTTCCATCGTTCACAAGAGACAAATTAAACTTCTTGATATGTGCTCTAACAATGTATTCAATCCCATATTTAAACCAATGATACTTGTTCTCATGGCAATGAAAGATGTCTTTCCTGTCATATAAGTATGGGATTCCCAAATAATCTGACAAATGTCAAGTGGTACTACATCAAGTTCTACCTCATCAATAAAATTTGCATTGATGGAAAATCTAAGTATGGATTTTCTTGTCACTTGCAACTTGGCATTGTTACATACCCAACCCAAAGGATAAGGTTTAGGATGAGGAATAGTTTCCAAATTTAGTTTCTTGACAATGTCTTCAGAAATGAGGTTTGTTTGTGATCCACTATGAAACAAAGTATCTACTTTGTTATTTTTTGTGATAACTCTAATATGAAACAACTCTATTCTTTCTCTTTCATTTTGAGTTTCAATGGTTTTACTATAAGAGCTAGTACTTTCAATAGAATCCTTACCTTTCAATCCCATGGCTATGATTTTTGTTTCATCTCTGGAATCAGATCCTGGATCTTGTCGTTTAGTTGCAGTAGTCTTTTATTTCTCTTTGTTATTAAACTTTTTGGATCTCATCTCAGGATGAAGTTTCCAACAATGGTCTTCATCATGGCCTTCTTTGGCACAATGCCTACATGTAGGTTTTTCTTCCTCTTTCTTAACTAAAGCATTATTTTTATCCTTTCCTTTGAACTTCCCTTTTCCTTTTTCTCCAGAATTAAATGACTTCTCACTAGTTTCTTGAGAAACATTCTTCCCTCTTGCTTCTAAATGAGTTGTCTGTACATAAACTTCATCTAGTTTTGTAGGCTTAAACATGAGAATTGTGTTTCTTAAGTAACTATGCAAACCTCCAATGTATTTCAGTAGAGTATATTGGGAGGACAAATCTATACGCAAAATAAAAGCTCTTTTCCTAAATTCTTGAGTATATCTTTGCACATTTTGACCCTTAGCTTTCGTAAAGTTTTTCCAATCCATTATATAATTTTGCATATATGCTAATGGATAAAATTGCCTTCTTATTGTAACAACAAAATCATTCCAAGAGGATAAAACCTTACCATGTTTCTTCATGTCCTATTTAGTTTTGGCCTCCCACCAAATAAGTGTTGCACCTTCCAACCTAAGAGAAGCAAGCTGAATTTTGGTCTCATGATCCTTGATTATTGATATCCTGCAATACACTTCAATCTGAAAAATCCAATATCTAATTTCTCAGCATCTACCTATCCATCACATAGGCAATTAAAACTTAATGTCAAGCTTTAAAAAAGGAATTTTACCATGTCCTTATGGAGAATTTGGAGGTGTTTATGAAAGGGTAGAAGAAGTAGAAGAAGTAGAAGAATATGAGGATGAGGATGGAGGTGAAGGTGGTGGCTTGTCACCATTTTCTCCATTTCATTTTGGTGGTTTGTATCCTTTTCCTCCATCTTATTTTGGAGGTTTTGAGATCTCTCCATACAACCTTGAATTCCTCTCCTCATAAATAACTTTTACCATTTTAGACATCTCAAAGAAAGCTTTTTTGAAAGTTATTTCATGTTTAGACATCCCTTCAGGAGCTTCTTCATGTGCCATGACTATTGAAGCTTGAGTTTTGTGTGTTCGTCTTGAAACAATGTGAGGCCTTGGTTCGACAAGTTCTCCTTCTACTCTTTTAAGATTCAACTTGTAAGCATCATGAAACACTTGCAAACAAAATCAAATCTTCAAAATAACCTTGAGCTCTGATACCAAAATGATCTGTAATGTAAACTTGAAGGTGATGGAATAATTGCAAGTAAAATTTTATGTATTTTGGCTAATGGATCACTTCACAAAACAAATAAAATAATGATTTTTAAACTTATTTAATAGAATTAACATAGAATATACCATACCATAAACACATAACAACAAAAATGATAAAGGAGTTCACCCCTCTATTGAGCTACATCTCTTGATCCAACTTGCAATGTTGGCCCTCTTTCATTAAGTGCTCAAATTTGTGCTTACATGGATTTATAGTGCTCAAAATGCAAATATTATGTCTCCAATGGCTTTAGAACTATAAAAAACCCCTAGCTGGGCTCTTGTTGGGCTCAATTTGGCAAAAAATTGAAGAAGTTATGCTCTCCCAAAGTTTCTTTTGCTAATTGCTCTACAAATTGCACTGAATTGCTAACCATCCTACGAATTCCACCTTTCCAGGTGCGTCAAATGACAATTTCCCCCAGCATCAACAAGACTCACACTAAAATTGGTGCAAAGTATTGCTTAGTTAAATTTCCTAGTAAGGCCTTGGGTGGAAAACTAGGGCCACATGGGGCCATGTGTCGAGGGGCTAGGGCTAACGCCCACCCCTGTCGGCATAAAAATTTGCTCCTTGGTGGTTGGTTCTATTGAACCCATGGAACCGAGGCTTATCCCAAAATTTATGCCCTATCTCTAAGTTCTACACCAAGCACTTAGCTGTGGTTGCGTGAGGTTGTATGGCGACATGTGACCGGGGTTGGTCCCCAAGACTTCACCCGCAAATATGTTTCGCTTTACGGTGTTGACATATGGTCCTATGGTTTAAACATTGGGAGCTGGAACCATGGGATATGACTACACCTGATCCCTCAGCTCCCCTTTGTGGGTGTGGGGTGACCAAGGGCTAGGGCTTAGCCCCGACCCCATCCCCCAATGCGAATTTGGTTAAAATTTAAATATAATTTTGCCACATTACATTCTAAGAACTACTACGCGCCTTAGTAGTAAGGCACTTCCATGCTGCATCGAAGGTCATGTATTCACCTTCGTTGGAGGCCCGTTTAAACATAGAAAATTTTAATGAACCCTAGGGTGCCACGTGGCAGCCCATGATTGGGCCACATGTCATCCCCCCATTGGTCCAACTCAAAAACTTAACGACCAATAAAAATCACCAAATCCAAACCAATCAGCATAGGACACTTGTCAATCTTTCATTGGTCCAAAATGTACAATCAACCTACCCAGTCACCTTGCCTAGTCATCGTATGGATTTCCCTGTCAGCAATCCTGCAACCAATTTGCAATTTTTTTACCTGTTTGGGAAAACGACTAGAACACGATATTGGGAGCATAGGATATCAGTTTTGAGTGATTCAAGTTGTGTTGGATTTAGGTCATCAATGTCTATGCTCTGGAAGAGGTTTCAAGTATGTTTGAACACTTTGAGTTTTGAGCACTTTACTGATACACTGGATCAACTTCCTTCTTTAGACACAATGAATCCCAACAATTTACCTTTAGATAGTGTAAAAAATGTTTTTTAGGATTCAAAGATATCCCATATTTTTGACATCTTTCAAAAATATTCTTTAGATGATGAATATGATCAGTGCATTTTTTAGAGAATATGGTGATATCCTTAAGATAAATGATAACAAATTTATTGATCAACCCTTTGAAATCAATGTCCATTGACCTATGAAATGTTTTACCAACGTTTATAAGATCGAATGGAATTTTTTGATAAGCATAAGTACCCCACTTGGTTCTAAAATTGATTTTAAGTCGATCGTTGGGATGTACTAAGATTTGATTATAACTAAAGAATCTATCAAGGAATGAAATTAACTTAGATCCAACAACAAATTGAAGAATCTATTCCATAGGAGGTAATGAAAAATTATCTTTCTTCGAAGCTTTATTGATATTTCTAAAATCTATACAAATTTTGATATCTCTATTTTTCTTCCTAATTGGAACACGATTAGACACCCATTTAGAATGTCTTACTGGGAAAATAATCTTATCTTTCAATAGATTATTTAATTCAACTTTGATATAAGGTTCTAGATTAGGATGCATTTTCCTCAATTTCTATTGTATAGGCTTCTCATTAGGTAGCATGGAAATTGTATGTTGGATGATTAAAGTGTCCTAAGTCTTAAGTTCATCAAAGTTCATGCAAAAACATCCTTATATCTCCTAAGAAGATGAATGTATGCAATCCTTTCTTCTAGTAACAATCAAAGTCCTAAGTTGACATTCTGAGGATTTTGAACTGTGCCAAGCTTAATAACTTCAAATCTCAAGGTGGAACTACTAGTTTTACAATTTGTAGATTTTTTAAACTTATCCTTGAGATCATAGAGATCTTCTAGTTTGACCACAAATCTAGGAATGGAGTTTTCATATTTGCTTTCATTTGGTGGCTTATTAAATTTTGTATTGTGAGAATCCTCATCAATGATTTGTTCATCATACATTCCCTCTAATGTGAGGAAATTAATGATGTCTTCATCATCATTGAAAACTCCCCAATTGTAGATATTTTCTAGAATTGAGGATCTAAAAATTAATTCAATAGGGAAACGACCAAGGCTAAAAGTTTCAGGTGGAATAAGTCTATAGGAAATGTTGGCTAAGATATCACCGCTTACATTTTTCAATATTGGAATTGGACAATATTTAATGTTAGAAAGTTAGTTATTAATTCTTGAACATGCAATTGATAATGTTTAAGGTGATTAGAAGTGCGACAGATAATATTTTTAACATGTTTTATGAAAATCTATGAATCATTGAAAACATTAAGGTATTTAATATTCAAGTTAATTGCTTTCCTTAATCCTTGCACCAATGCTTCATATTTGACAACATTGTTTGTAGATTCAAATTCAAATTCGTAGGTAAGCATTGTTTTCTCTCCATTATGATTCACTAAAATACATCCTGCACCTGCACCATCACTAGATTTCGACCCATCAAAATACATGGTCCAAAGCTGATTAATTACAACTTTATTTACAAAGGTATCTACAATATTCACACATTGAGATGAATCCATTTGTGAAAAGTTTTATATTTGTGAACCTGTAGCTATAAATGGAAAAGGGGATGCTTGCACAATAAAATTCCAAAACAAGGCTCTGCACAAACGTTTCATATGGTTCTCATGATCTACTCTTATTTGATTAGGCTTACCATTGAATGGAAGACACATGTGAGACCAATCAATTGACAAATAGCCTTTCAATTTCTCTAACCAATCTCTACTTAGAAGAAGACCATAAGATTTATGGATATCGACAATAAAAATGTCATTTATTTGGAAAACTTTGGGTTGAGAGGAAAGTCTGATTAATACATCCTTAAGCTCTCCCAAAATCTTGAATTTTGAACTATCAAGCTGGAAAATTTGAGTAGCTGACTCCTGAGGCCTGGAATTTAAATTTAAACATACTAAATAAGGCATGATATTATAGGAGGCACCAGAGTCAAATAAATAACTATGTACATTCTTGTTAAAAATTTCAAAAGTCGAGATAAATGGTGCCAGAGTATGTGAATTGGATCTGTCACCTATTGATATCACATCTACTTGTTTAGTTTGATTAGAAGATGCTAAAGGCTTTGACTTAGTTTTGCTTTTAGTAGCTAAAAAAGTTGATGGTAAGGGAAATTTAGAGGTAACGTTCAAGGCATTAAGTAAAATTTTATGTTGTTGTTGTAGATCATTAACTTCATATAGTGATATATTAGCCTTAGTTTTCTTCATATCTTCTATAGTATTTTAATCTATAGTATCAGAAACAATAAGAGTTTTAGAAGTCGATTTATCAGTAGTTGAGTTTTTACTTACAAGGGGATAAGTAGGTGGAGCAGATGAAGTAGGAGCATAAGGACTAGCATGAGAAATTTTTCTTTCAGGAGAAGCACCTGCAAATATTTTACTTCTTGTACTCACAACAAGAACTTCCTCCTTTCATTTGATAGGGGACCAACAACATCCCAGGTGGCATTAGGATATGCTACTTCAACTTCTTCTTCTTCACCTCCAACCTCACCTAGCTCTTCTTCCTATTCCTGCTCTTCTTGATCAATTGAGGTTTTAGGAAGGGTTAGCTGAGTCTTGCTGGGGAATGATCTAAAATATCTTCTTGAAGAGGAATCCTCAAAAACGTGTTTCTTTAAATAAATTACTTTTTTTGATAGCGCCTTTATAACCTTTTGGAGGGCTTCCATATCAAATGCATCCTTCATACTCTTTTCCTTCTTCTCTTCTTTGAATGTGACTTTATTTGCTGGCTGAGAAGAGGGTTTTTTTCTTCAACAGAAGCTTTCTTGGCTAAACTTATAATTTCTTTTTCAACATCCATTGCTTCTTTCATGTTGTCAACAAGAGTAGTCTTGGCTGCATGATTGAAAAACATAGCCATATAAGTGGTTAGAGCTCTTGTATACAATTTTATTTGTACATACTCATTTGGTTTTGAAGTAGTTGGTATCTTGTTCAAAACTTTGTTAAATATTATATTAAAATATTTGACTTTCTTTGGGACCCATATTTATATTGGACAATTCTACTATTATTGATGCAAGTGATCTATCAACACCATTTTTTTTCAAGAATACATCCTCAAAAGTGGCCCATTTTTTGATGGAACCATTTGGTAAGGTGAAATACCATGAATAAACTCTACCTTCAAAAGTATGAGGAAATAACCTACAAACCACATCTTCTTCATGAACATATTTTAAATTAATAGCTAACATAAAATTATCAATGTGATCTTTGGGAGGTTCATTTTTATGAAAATTAAATCTGGGGAGCTAACGTTCTGGATGCTTACGCATTGGATGTTTTTGACTAGAAATATTACATCTATGGGAGTTTCCTAGGGTCTTTGATCCATCCTAGGAATAGTAACTACAAGGATTGTTCCAATAATAGTGGAATTAGAAGAGGTTACTATGGATGATCAGAATGTGGATTAGGGGAAAAAATTTGCTCAAAAATAAAAGTGTTTAGAATCGATCAAAGCCTGAACGACCGCGTTCGTCTCAGTGATACGATCACAAAAAAAACTTGTTTCACTCAAAATGGAGCTCGTATGAGAAAGATAGAGCCTTCTGTCCGTTTTGTTAAACACACAAATTTTGGGTACAGGCTAACTGAGATGCTGACTAGGCATCTGTACAACGCAGTCAACAAAAATAATATTCCCACAAGTGGCTCAATCAAGTTGTGACAAATGTTGATATGTAATTGGTTAAAGGAATTTTGGAGTACCAATGAGAGGCTGCCACATGCGCTCTCAAAGGTCGGGTAAAATCACTTGGGAGGCTAGCATAGTTGAATCCACCACCTCGCCTGCACAAGCCCCACTCTCCACTGCTATGCCACAACCATTGAACTTAACCTTATACATTTTCTTTAATATTTAAATTTTATGCACCGAAAGATTGGAGGTAAGGGGCTAGCCCCCTCCACATGTGACCTTACACCTTAACCAGAAGCTAGCGCTAACGCTAACCGCACTAATTAATGTGCTAAGTGGAGTTTAACGGTAATTAACCCATGCTTATCCACTAATTAAGTGCGGATGAAGTTGGTGGCAGTCTTGGCAGGTCCGACAAGTAAGTCACTACTCCAAATTTGGCGGGGTTAACTGGAGTTTCTCCATATTTGGTGGAGTTTTCCAAGGGAAAACTGAAGAGACCATAACTTCTTCAATTTCGACCAATTTTGGCTCAAAAAGAGTCATTCCTAGATGATTTGGACGCTTTGAACACAATGGAACAAGTTTTAGAGGCAGAAAGGCACTTTTGTACATGATTTTGCTACGTTGAAGTTTAAGGAAGCCTAGGGCCACCAGGAGAGGAGGTCAAGCCTAGATCAACTGAAGTCAAATTGCAGAGATTGGATAGTCATTTTTGGGGTTTTTGGGTCTTTTGAATCCAATAGAGTAGGTTGCAAAGTCATTGGAGTACTATAAGTACATGTAATCATATAATTGACCATTAATCCAAAGAGGGCATAGCCATTGAAATAGGTCCAAGGAGATGTAGCCCAGGAGAGGTGAATTCCTTTATTAGCTTTGTGTTATGAGTTGTTGTGTTTTACTTCTCTGCAATTTACTTGTTGTATATTTGTTTTAAACAACTAATTAACCTCATAAATTTCTCTTAAAAGACACTCAACACTTGACACATAATTCTCACATTTTGGTTAATTTGATATGATCCTAAACACATTTTTTTTAACACTGACGAGGGAGCTTGCATAGAATTAACAAGTTTTCCCAACATTCAGATCAATGGATGATGAAGTGATTGTGGATGATAAAGGGTAGAATATAACAATAACAAAGGAAGAATTTATAAGCTGAGTTGAAGGGGAAGGGATAGATGAAGATGATGGAGAAATGGATTCTGATAATTGTGAAGTTGAAGGGGTAATAATAGGTGTATGAGGAGGGGAACTAGGAGTAGTTGTTACACCCACTGTTGAGTCAGAAATTGACACAATTTTCTTTCAATGGTGCATGCCTTGTGGAACTTAAAAGGTTTTACTCCTAACTTTTCACTTTGAGCTCCAGTTAAAATACCAAATATCTTTAGTGAAGATGTGACACTTCCTTCTAATGCTTCAAATTCTTGAGGTTTATCTCCTGATATTGTAACGCCTTCAATCTTATGAATAATACTTTGAATCTCAGGTGATACAGAAGGACCCAGAGAAAATTTTAAGGATGAAAAATTATCTTGAAATTTAAAAACATTGTCGAATCTCACTAGTCCCTAGTATGCAAAATATAAAATGTTTATTGATGTATTTGTACGATTATTCAAATTTCTAATTATTTTATATATACTCTCTATATAATGTTGACAATTCTTAAGTTAAAATAATTTTATATTGTAAAATTTGGGCGAACCATTTTTATAAAAAATGAAAATTGGTGAATCCTTTTTTGGAAGAATCATGGAAAATTAGTCCGCTTGTGAATATTAGCCCCAAAAATTTTCCATGGAATGATATTGAAGAAGAGGTGTGTTAATTGAAGGTTCAATGGTAGATCTATGTACTGTAGGTTTTAACCTCGTACAGAAATTACCTACATATGAATTCTAAAACACATAAAATAAACAATGCGAGAGCATAACACATAAAACACATATACACAACGATTTTCCCCTAGATCCCAAAACCGGGACTACTAGCTTGATTTTTCATTATGTTCCTTTCAATGTTACAATACATATTTATACATGTCGAAGCATCCAATACCATGGACCGAAAAACCAT
>APFE031456055.1:121802-138159 GCA_000404065.3 Pinus taeda
CCCCATACTTGAACACAATCTCTGCAACCAAACTGCTTCCTTGCTTGCATGAGTGGCTGCCATGTATTATGCCTCTATAGTTGATAGAGCCACTACAGATTTTTTCTTACTCATCCAACTGGTTGCACCTCCAAATAGGTTAAACACATACCCACTTGTAGATGTTCTCTGATCCAAATCTCCAGCCCAGGCTGCATCAACAAAGCCACGGATATCAAAAACTCTGTCCAATCCTGGTCTTCCTTGGTAGCACAAACCATAATCACTAGTGCCATGCAAATACCTGAAAACCTGCTTCATTGCTGTCAAATGCTCATTCCCTGGTTTTGATATAAACCTGCTCAATACTCCCACTGGATGTGGAATGTTTGGTCTAGCACAGACCATTGCATACATCAGGCTACCGATTGCACTTGCATATGGAACATGGGACATATCCTCTTCCTCTTCTTGTGTGTTTGGGACACTATTCAGCAGATAACTTTACTCCTATAGGAATAGGAACCTTCACCGGTTTACTATCCTGCATATTAAACCTCTACAGTATTGTCTCAACATACTTCCTCTGGTTTAACTAGAGCTTCCTCTTTGCTTGATATCTTTTAATTTCCATGCCCAAAATATAGTTTGCAGCACCAAGATCTTTCATGTTGAATTTGGAGGACAATGGGGTCTTCAAATCCTGGATAATTTCTTTGTCATTTCCAACCAGCAACATATCATCCACATACAAGACCAAATAAATAACATGGTCACCAATTAATTTAAAATACACACAATGATTTGCTTTGCTTCTGGTGAAGTCAAGTCCCCGTATAAATGTATCAAATTTGTGATACCACATCCTTGGTGACTGTTTTAACCCATACAGAGACTTATTTAACTTGCATACCAGTTCTTTCTTACCCTTCACTACAAAGTCTTCAGGTTGCTTCATGTAGATTTCCTCTTCCAAATCCCTGTGAAGAAATGTTGTCTTTACATCCATCTGTTCTACCTCAAAATCAAAAGCAACAAAAATAGATAAAAGTAATCTAATAGAAGTTACCTCGGCAACAGGAGAAAAAATATCACCAAAATCAATTCCTGGCACCTAGGAATAACCTTTTGCTACCAATCGAGCTTTGTATTTCTCCACTTTTCCTTCTACATTTGTCTTCTTTTTGAACACCCATTCGCTGCCAATGGGTTTCCTTCCAGCCGGTAACTCCACTAGATCCCAAGCCTCATTTTTGTGCAAAGATGCCATTTCATCAACCATGGACTCTTTCTAGAGTTCTCCATCCTCTGAATCCACTGCTTCCTTCACAGTTCTGGGATCATCATTAGTAATAGACAAAGAAAAATTTAAACAGAAAGCAGATGGACTATACCTTTCTGGCTACCTTCTTTCTCGAACTGATCTTCTCACAGTCAGAGTTTGTGGCTCTTCATCTTCTTATTCCTCCTCTACTATAGAGTCTAATTTTTCCTCCTTTAGCTCAAACTCTATCTTCTCAGGTTCCTTTGGTTGAATTTCATGTTTAATAACATCTTTCACCTCTCTGAACACCACATCTCGGCTGTACACAACCTTCCTTGTTGCTAGGTTCCAAAGCTTATAACCCTTTAAACCATCCTTATACCCAATAAAGATGCACTTTTCAAATTTACTATCCAACTTGGTTCGTCTCTCCTTTGAAACATGTACATATGCATCACATCCAAATACCCTCAGATGTGAAAGAGAGGGTTTCTTACCAGTCCATACCTCTTGTGGAGTTTTATCCTCCAACGTTGATGAAGGTGATCTATTGACCAGGCAACATGTTGTCTTCATTGCCTCTGCCCAGAATTCATGTCATAACTCGACATCACTGAGCATTCTTCTTGCCCTTTCCATCAACGTCTTGTTCATTCTTTCTACAACTCCATTTTGTTGAGGTGTATATTGAGTAGTATTCTGCCATGCTATACCACACTTGCAGAATTCTTAAAATTCATTACTGCAAAACTCTCCACCGTTATCTATCCTCAGCACCTTTATCTTCTTCTCTATCTGGCTTTCCACTGGAGCCTTAAATTCTTTAAACCTATCAAAGACTTCAGATTTGTTCTTAAGGAAATATATCCATGTATTCCTAGAGAAGTCATCTATAAATGATACATAGTACATAGACTTACCTAGTCATGGAACCTTCACAGGTCCAAACACATCATTGTGCACAAGCTCTAATATCTGTTTCGCCCTCTTACCACCAGAGGGGAAACTCACCTGATTTTGCTCCCATATACACAATTTTAATAGAAATCAAAATCCAGAGAGCTATTACTCATACCTTCTACCATACCTTTACCATGAAGTATTCGAAGGCCCTTCTCTCTAATATGTCCAAGCCTTTGATGCCACAACATGGTCTTCTCTCCAGAGACCACTAAATTTTTTGCTCCACTTTCAGGAACCACAGAATTGTTGCACCCATCAACAATAGTGCTACCTTGTAGCTTGTACAGAGTTCCAGTCTGAACACCCCACATCAATACCAGTGCTCCTCTAACCATATTGCAGGTATCCTTCTCGAACACTTGTTTTACACCTGCATCATCCAACTTGCTTACAGAAATTAGATTTCTGGCTAATGCAGGAATATGCAGAACACCCAGAAGTGTTCTAACCCTTCCACCTTGCAACTTCAACTTTACTTTTCTGAGACCAACGATTCTAGCCTTCCTAACATCCCCTAAGAAGACATCACCACCATTGTATTTATCATACTCACAGAACCAATCTCTATGGGGAGTGAAGTGAAAGGATGCACCTGAGTCCATCAACCATGCCTCATGATCTACATGTGTACTTGAAGAAGCCAAGTACACATCCCCACCTTCATCTGAGGTGGTTTTCACCTCTATAGAAGGAGCATCATCAGATCCCTTTCCTTTATCAGGAGCTTTAGATTCACAGTCCCTTTTGTAGTGCCCTTCTTTTTCGCATTTCCAGCACACCACCTTTACAGGTTTTCCTGGAGATTTAGATCTCCCTCTAGATTTAGATCTCCCACTCGATGACTTATTTTTGCTTCTATTCTGGGACCGTCCTCATACATACAAGGCATCACCATTCTGGCTCTCCATATTTTTCCATCTCATCTGCCTTGTCAGCAAGGATGAGATTATTTCATCAAACTGCAAGGCAGTTGCATTGCTACCTATTGCAATAACCAGACTATCCCACGAATCTGGTAGAGAACACAATAAATTAATGCACTTATCTTCATCTGAAATTTCAATATCAATATATGCTAACTGACTTACCACAATATTAAATGCATTCAGATGCTCTATCACCGAGTCTCCATCTTTCATCCTCAGGTTGTACAACTTTTTCCGTAGGAATAATTTATTCACTAGAGACTTAGATTGGTACAAAATCCCTAACTTGTCCCATAAAGCCTTTGCCGTAGATTCCCCTGATACATTCAGCAATACTGAATCTGAGACACACAATCATATTGTGCTCTTTGCCTTTCGATCCAACTTCTTCCATTCTTCATCGGACACTCCCATTGGTTTAGTACCCGGATCTACCATGATCCACTGATCTTTATCCACCAATAGATCCTCTATCTTGAGTTTCCACAACTGAAAACTCTAACCGTTAAATTTCTTGATCTCTATCTTTCCACTGCTCGCCATCTTCTTTCACCACCAGAATCGATCGTGCAGATCTCCCAGTGAACAGGGTCTACCACAGGCCCGAGCGAAACCCCTCAGTAATAAAGGCGTCCCCTTGAAGCCAAAACAACTCTGATACCAATTGTAGGTTTTAACCCCATACATAAATTACTTGCATACGAATTCTAATACACAGAAAATAAATAATGCGAGAGCATAACACATAAAACACATATACACAGGGATTTTCCCTGGATCCCAAAATCGGGACTACCAGCTTAATTTTTCATTATGTTCATTTCAATGTTACAATACATATTTATACATGCTGAAGCATCCAATACCATTTACTAAAAAACTATCACGTCCAAAACCATGGACCGAAAACCATAGGTAGGTTCGCCTAACATAATATAGGGTCCAAAATTTCTTTTCTCGGGGCGTTGCCTCAGATCTCGTAGAGGGGGGCTACCCACCGCCCTCAAACCCCCCGGACAGGGGGGGGCTGCCGCCCCCCCTGTGACCCGCCCACTACGTAATCGATGCAACAAAGGGGGGGATTTGCCCCCTCTAACCAGCCAGTTCACTACGTAGGCTAGTCGTGGAAAGAATATAACACAACCCAACATGTACAATACTAGGAAGTTGAGATATACCTTTAGATGGTTATGTGTGTGAGGGTTCTACAACTTCCTATCTTGGGGGAGGGGATCTTGAAGGAGATATAGAAGTAGTGGGAGATATCAAGGGAAAAGATGAAATTGTTGAATGACTAGTGGATTTATTATTTGACTTTTTTGTGATTCATATTGAGATGGCCCTCCTTCTAGCACCAGAGCCATAGACCTCAGCTAGGAAACAAGAAATGCTCATGCATCTCCACTCCCTTTGGAACATGGTGGATACACACAAATGAATAATGGGAGGACTTCAACATAATCACCTTCCTGAGTGAGAAGAAAGGAGGGAGACGTAATTTGGGGCCTAACTCAAAATATTTATGAAACTTCATTGAGGAAACAAACATGGTGGACATGAAATCCACCAACGATTTCTTCACTTGGAATAATATGAGAGGGGGAGTTACACAAATTTCTTCTTGGATGGACCACTTCTTGGTAGCAGAACGACTACTTACTAGTGGTAATGAACTCCCATAAGAGATCCTCCCATCAACATGCTCAAACCATTGGCCTATCTACCTCTCATGGTGAAACTTTATCAAATCACTCAAATTTCCATTCAGGTTTGAGCAATTGTGGCTCTCGGATGCTAACCTCATAACCAAAATACAAGAATGGTGGAAAATCATGGACTACATAAAAGGCTAAAAAATGTATATCTTTCAAAAAAAGGTCAAACAAATAAAACGTCTCCTCAAATAATGGAACAAAGCCAAATTCAATAATATCTTCTATGAGAAGCATACTCTGGAAAAGGAGATATCCACCCTCCAATAGGAAAACATCCACAATGGTCAAATGAGGGAACTCAAGGACAAAGAAGCATCTCTCAATAGGAAACTGGAGGAACAATACAAGCAAGATGAGATTTATTGGAAATAAAAATCCAAGACTGGCTGGTTAAAGGAAGGAGAGTGCAACACCTCTTTCTTCCACCAATGCATCATCTAGTATTGATCAAAGAATCACATCACCTCTCTATGTAATGAAACTGGGGAAATATTAGAGAAACAGGAGGAAATTGAATAAGTTCTATTAAACTACTTCTCAGATCTGCTAATTGATCCTCAACCACAACGTAAGGAAGTTGTTAATTAAGATCATAGCCAACATCCCCAAATTGGTCACAAAAAATCACAACACTTCTCTCATTAGACCCATTAGTGCAGTAAAGGTTAATGAAGCTCTCTAGCATATGGAATATGGAAAGGACCTGATGCCAAATGGATTCACAATAACTTTCTTCAAGTAATGCCAATATTTTCTTCACAAGGACATTTTAGAAATCATAGAGGGCTCGAAAATTAACCGATGTATCCTTCCTACCTTCAACAACACCTTTATTACTCCAGTGTCCAAGGAGGAAATGTTACTTCCCAGGTAAATATCGTCCCATAACTCTTTGCAATGTTATTTACAAAATTATAACCAAAGTGATTGTTAATCGTCTTAATCCCATTCGCGCTATTCTCATTTCCTCAAATTAATTTGGTAATATGGAAGGTAGACAAATCCTAGACGGCATCATCCTCGCTCATGAAACCATCCACTACCTTAAAACCCTTAGGAAGACATGCATGCTAATAAGGTTGTTTATGTCAAAGGCCTTTGACAAACTTAACTGGGACAACATGGAAAGCATCCCTTCACCTTTGACTTCAAAACTCACTAGACTCAATGGGTTATGTCTCTAGTCTCCTTGGATTTCTTCTCCATCATGACAAATGGCTCCCCTTCTAACACCTCCAAACCCTCTTAAGGTATTAGGAAGGGTGACCCCCTTTCCCCCTTCCTCTTGACCCTAATGGCAGAAGGATTGGGAAGATCCATCAAGGAAACTTTAGGGCACTTTTAAAAACTAGTTTTTCATGATAACATCAACTTATCTCATTAATAATTTGTTGATGGCACCCTTCTAATGAATCTCCCATTGGTCAAAGAAGAAAAAAATGTCAAAGATATCCTTGATATCTTTTTGAAAGCCTTAAGCACCTCCATCTGTTGAAAAATGTGTAACTATGTTTGGCCTTCATATGTATGAAATGTACTCTTGTAAATTATAAAATGAAAATAAATTATTATTATTATTGGAGCATGGGTTTCATGCTCAAGTTCTTTTATTTTATAGGTAAATCACCCATTAAGTGCTTATAGGGATTTTCCTAGGTCTAGGATTCATTGTCATATATTGAAGACCCCAATGGGAACATTGTATCTTCTAAAGAAAAAATATTTTTTCTTTAAAGTGTCTAAATTCCCTCCAAGATCAAGTCAGCCTAGAAGATGTCAAGTCGGCCTAATTGAAGAGCCACATCTACATCTTGAAGAGGCCTTTATAAAGAGAGGAACTCATCCTCCTAAGCATCACTCACTCATCTCTCATTCCATGTGAATAATAGGACACATAAGAGGTTGAAGAAGAACTCGAAGAAAGTCGAAGTGTTTGGGCTAATTTTCTCTCCCATGTGCAAGACAAAACTGGGGTTTTTGCGTAAGGGTTATATCTAGTTCGATCTTGGAAGGAAGAGAAGAAAAAGGAAAGTGAAGATCACTAAGGGTATCTCTCTATCCCTAAGTCACAAGGAAAGGCAAGCGAAGGGAATAAGAAGGTTCTAAGAATAAGATCGAAGTCTTCAAGTGTGGCAGCAATAGTTGCAGCAGTGGTTGGGCAGACAAAATTTTGGATTTGTAGTAGGAGGTCAAAGTTCTTGCAGCAGGAGGCAAAGTTGGTGGTTGATCTTGTTATTGGAGGGTATTGGTTTGAGTCACAAGGTCTTGGTATTCATCAATTGAAGGATCTATAAG
This sequence comes from Pinus taeda, assembly GCA_000404065.3. Classification (NCBI taxonomy): domain Eukaryota; kingdom Viridiplantae; phylum Streptophyta; class Pinopsida; order Pinales; family Pinaceae; genus Pinus; species Pinus taeda. The sequence continues at coordinate 128,945 of APFE031456055.1, forward strand.
AAGAGAAGAGATTTAAGGGTTTTCCCCTCAAGAGGAGGGGTTTTGGCCCTGGCTTCAACCTATATGATGTATCACTATTCTTATTGTTTTGGTAGTTGTTTGATGTATCTCACATTATAATAATAAGGAATAAAGCTAATAAGGAAAAAATATAACAAAAACAATTATCAAGCTAAAGAGAATTAACATATTAATTGCCCTATTGAATTCTCAATATGGTTTCAAAGCTAAGGTTAGCTAAGGGTATCATGAAGATCTCCTCTACAGTGAAGAAGTTCATCAAGAAGTGTTCCAAGATAGCAAGCCATCTCAATAAATATATGAAGGAAGCATGAAGTCTCTTATTTTCTTCAAAGAAGGTATCAATAAAGGAAAAGGATGAAGGTCTCTTCTCAGATCTCTTTGGCACATTCCAAGATGAAGGCATTTGGGTAATTGATAATGGTGCATCAAGACACATGACTGTCCATTCCAAACAATTGAAGACCTTATCAAAAGGAAAATACACTTATTCAGTGTAACTTGGAGATAATAATAGCTATCCCGTAAAGGGTATTGGATCGACCTCTATAAAGCTGGAGAATAGAAGCAACATCCACTTCAACAACATTCTATTTGTTCCATGTTTGCATAAGAACTTACTTTCCATTTAAAGCTTATAAGACAAGGGTGATAGGGTATATTTCATTGATGGAAAGGTTGTTGTATGGAGTAAAGACTCAGGCATAAAAAAAATCTAAAATGATTGGCATTCGAGAAGGAAGAATTTAAAAACTGATATCTCATGTTGCCCAAGCCCTAGTTCACATTCAAATTAGCCTATGTGAACTCTGGCATAGAAGATTTGGTCATCTACATTTCAAGATCCTTCCAACTCTAATTTCCATAGTAGATGGAATACCCGAATTGAAGGAATATCATGTAGGAGTATGTAACGGATGTGCATTGGGTAAGAATACTAAGAGACCATTTGGAAGCAGTGATTCACAGTCAAAAGAAATCTTGGATCTCATCCACTTTGATGTATGTGGCCCTATGACTCCTAAATCGCTTGGAGGTCATTTATATCATGTCACATTTATAGATGATCATTCAATAAATACCTAGGTTTAATTAATGAAAACCAAGGAAGAAGTATTTACAAAATTTCAAGAATTCAAAGCTGAAGTGGAGAACCTTACAAAAAGAAGAATCAAGATACTAAGATATGATAATGGAGGATAATATACATCTAAAGAGATTATTTCATTTTGTAAGGAGTATGGGATTAAGAGGGAGTTGATAGTCCCATATAATCCCGAGAAAAATGGAGTTGGTGAACAAAAGAATAGATCCATTGAATAAAGTGTAAAAGCAATGTTACATGATCAGGATTTACCTAAGTTTTCATGGGGAGAAGCCAGGAAGATAACTGTTTACATTCAAAATTGAAGTCCCCATAGGTCCTTAGACAACAAAACTCCAGAGGAAGTGTTCAATAGAAATAAGCCATTTGTAGATCATCTTTGGATCTTTGGGTGTCCTGTGTATATCCATATACCTAAGGACGAAAGAAAGGAGTTGGATCCATCAGGCATGAAGGGAACATTTATTGGGTACAACAACTCATCGAAATGCTATAGGATCTACATAAAATAAGGACATCAAATAGAAGTCAGTGGAGATGTCATATTTGATGAAAGCATAACATTCAAGAAATCCTAGGAAATTTTCAAAGGATCTGATGATGAAGAACTTATGGTATTTGAGGAAGAAGTTGACAGTGAAGCAGAATAATCTCACCATGAAGAAGAAGGTCCTAGTGAACCTATTCAACTCATGGTCATCCTAGATACAAGGAAAAGACCTAATTGGTTTAAATCTACACTACCTGATGTAGAAGGTCATGGGGTAACGAAAGGATATCTTAGAGAAAACAAGAAACCCAAAAGATATTATGGGTATGCTGCATACATGACAAAATTGATAGAAGTAGAACCATCCACCTTTGAAGAGGCTGTAAATCATCAAGAATGGAGAGATGCCAGGAATTAAGGGTATCAATCTATAATGAAGAATGGAGTTTGGGAGATCGTACCTAGGCTCAAATACAAACCTATGGTAACTTCCAAGTGGATCTATAAGATCAAACATGCGGCAGATGGAAGTATAGATAAGTATAAGGTAAGGTTTGTGGCTATGGGCTTCTATCAACTAGAAGGCATCGACTACGAAGAGACATTTGCTCCAACAAGAAGATATATAACTATTCATTCATTAGTCTCTCTGGCATCATCGATGGGATGGAACATCCATCAAATGGATGTCAAGACTACATTTCTGAATGGCACAATAGGTGAAGAAGTTTATATAGAGCAACCCTTGGGATTAAAAGTTAAATATAAGAAGGCATATGTTTGCATATTGAAGAAAGCATTATATGGCCTCAAGCAAGAAACAAGGGTGTGGTATGCTAGAATGGATGCATACCTACAAAGAATAGGCTTTACAAAAAGTTTTGTTGATCTGAATCTTTATATCAAAATTGTAGATGGAGAACCTACAATCATTCTTCTATATGTAGATGGTATTCTCTTGACAAGTGTAGAAGGTTGAATTGAAGAATGTAAGAAGCAACTAGCAGTGAAAGACTTGAAGTCTGACAAGGACTTGATGAAGTTTATTTGAGTCAAGGAAAGTATGTGATCAAGATGTTGAAGAGGTTTGACATTATGGACTGAAAACCTATGACCACTCTAATGATCACAAACTTGAAGAGACTAAGGAGTTCTCAATCAAGCCATCTGGATCCTTCCCAGTATAGACAACTAATTGCCTCATTGATGTACTTGGTGAATACTTGACTAGACATATGCTTTGCAATAAATGTTCTCAGTCAATTCCATGTGGAGCTGAAGCATGATCGTTGGATAACAACAAAACATATTCTGAGATATTTGCGAGGAACCATCCACTACTATTTGAAGTATGATAGAAGGAAGGATGTCTAATTGATTTGATATACAAATTCTGACTGGGGAGGCAGTGAGCAAGATGGAACGAGCACTATAGGAGGATGTTTCAGTTTGGGATTCTCCATGGTCTCATGATGATCAAAAAGTAAGATACAGTTGCTTTTAGTAGCGTTGAGGCTGAGTATGTTGCAACCTGTGAAGTAAGAAAAGTAGTGTGGTCGAGGAAGCTACTATCCAACATGTTTGAAGGACCGATGAACCCTACAATGATACTTTGTGATAACACTAGTTGTATACGTTTGTCTAAAGACCCAATGTTTCATGGAAAGACAAAGCATACAAACAACAAGTATCACTATATTCAAGAGCTAGTACAAAATGGTGAGTTGTAGCTACAATATATCTCCACTAATGAGTAGGTAGCTGAAATATTGACAAAATCAGTCCCGAAAAAGAAGTTTGTGTACTTGAGAGACAAGCTTGGTTTGGTTGATGTATCCTCCCTAATTGAGAGGGACATATAGACACTACAATCTTGTCTTCACTTGGGAAGAAAGAATGGAGGATTGGGTAACCATCTGACATTCGATACTCTTTGAGAATCTGGTAGGGAATTCAACCAAAAGTAGTCATGGATCGATATTCTTTAAGGACTAGCCATCCAAGATAAGAATAGTCCAACGAAGGTCATACTCAGTGAACACCCAAGTTGAGTATGTACATTGAGAGACAATGATGATTGGTGTTTATAAATCATTGGTCTCATCAACTTTTTGCTCTGATCTCATGGAGAGATAGATCTGTTAGTCAAGGCCTTTTTATGTGACAATGCTAGTTAATATGATGCTAGACAAATCGATTACAAATCTGAATCTTTTTATGAGATCTCTTAATATTGAGAATGACCATGTACCTCTTATGAATACCTCCCTAGTTGAGAGGGAGTGTTGAAAAATGTGTAACTAGGTTTGGTCTTCATAAGTATGAAATGTACTCTTGTAAATTATAAAATGAAAATAGATTATTATTATTGGAGCATGGTTTTCATGCTCAAGTTCTTTTATTTTATAGGTCAAGCACTCATTGAGTGCTTCTAGGGTTTTTCCTAGGTCTAAGAGTCATTGTCATAGATTAAAGAACCCAATGGGCACATTGTATCTTGCAAAGGAAATATTTTTGTCATTAAAGTGTCTAAATTCCCTCCAAGATCAAGTCGGCCTAGAAGCTGTCAAGTCGACCTAATTGAAGAGCCACACCTACCCCGTGAAGAGGCCTATATAAAGAGAGGAAATTGTCCTCCTAAGAATCACTCAATCATCTCTCATTCTATGTGAAGAAGAGGTCAAAGAAGAAGGACAAATAAGAGGTCAAAGAAAGTCACAGTGTTTGGGCTAGTTCTCTCTCGCACGTGTAAGATCAAGCTAGGGTTTCTACACAAGGGTTATATCTATTTCTATCTTGGAAGGAAGAGAAGAAAGAAGGCAAGCGAAGGTAGCTAAAGGTATCTCTCTAGCCCTAAGTCACAAGAAAAGGCAAGAAAAGGGAAGAAGAAATCTCTAAGAAGAAGATCGAAGTCTTCAAGTGTGGCAGTAACAGTTGCAGCAATTGTCGGGCAGACAAAACTTCAGATCTACAGTAGGAGGTTGAATTTCTTGTAGCAGGAAGCTAAGTTGGTGGTTTATATTTATCTTGGAGGTAATTGGTCTGAGTCACAAGGTCTTGGTATTCATCAATTGAAGGATATATAAGAAGAGAAGAGATTTAAGGGTTTGCCTCTCAAGAGGAGGGGTTTTGTCCCTAGCTTGCAGCCTATATATTGTGTCAATGTCCTTATTGTATTGGTAGCTGATTGATGTATCTCACATTATAATAATAAGGAACAAATACAATAAGGGAAAAAGGTAACAAAAACAATTATCAAGTTAAATAGAATTAACATATTAATTTCCCTATTGAATTCTCAACACCACCAACTTGGAAAAGTCCAAAATCTTCTTCTTCAACACCTCCGTCATTACCCTAAGAAACATCAAAAGATTCCTTGGCTTCTCCTCTGCTTCTCTCCTTCCCAAGTATTTGGGGGATCCTCTTACAAAATTTTCCATTAAGCTCTCTTCTTGGTGTGACCTCCTTGACCAACTCAATAGTAAGCTAAATGGTTGGACCTTCCAATCCTTAAACATAGTTGGTCGCCTTATTCTTCTAAAATCAGTCCTTCAGTCCATGCCAATTTACCTCTTTTACGTCCTTGCGGTACCCAAGTGGGTCCTCAAAAGCATAATAAGCCTCCGAAGAACCTTGTTATGGGGAGGATATTACCTCAAGCAAAAATGGGCGCTGGTAACATGAGAAACTCTTTGCCTCTCAAAAATAGAGGGTGAGCTTGGATTCCTTAATCCAAAAAAGGGAAATAATGTCTTAGGAGCCAAAATATACTGGCAAAGGATTAAATAGATGGTGGAACCATGGGAATACCTTGAGCATACTACATATGCCAAGGAAATGAAGAAGTAGGACCTCATTTGACATTCCTTTGATGCCAAAGGCTCCCTCATCTAGAATTTGGAAAGCCTTAATTAAACTCTTGTTCAAATGCACAAATTCTAGGAAATTAAGGACATAAAAACCATAAGGTTTTGGATAGCTCTTCGTAACAACTTTCAGGGTTAAGAAACAATCTCCAGCTTCTTCTCAGTTAGCTACATGCCTAGATATTTGGATGAATTCTGGTTCATCAATAATAGCTTCAACATGTCAACATAAGCATTAGCAAGTGGAAGGAACCTACTCTCTGTAGGGAGGAAGACTTGAAGTAAAAAAAGAATTTATTGGTGCATATACTCAACAAAAGAAACATAAGGACGAAAGCAATCCCAAATATCTTGCGATGGTGCTAAAAAATCTTTGGAACCTTCATAGTTAAAGAGGCTTAGCATCTTAAGGTCTAAGATCTACTAGAAGCTATAGATCCATTCGAAAAAGAATTATGGTCCCTAAATTTATGGCCAAAAGTGACCACATTCACCTGCCTTCTTGCGAAACGCCACACTCTCACTTGGGAAAATATACTCAACAGAGGATTCTATGGCCCATCATGGTGTTGTATGTGTAATACCCAATAGGAGACAATGTATCATCTACTTGAATCCTATGTAATAACAAATCATCTGTGGGAAAAATTGGCTCAAGGATTTCAATGGACCAACATAGTCGAAGGAAACACTATTCAAAAAATCAATACCTAGGCTAAAAATATTTTTAAAAGTCCAATATTTAATCGAGTACAGACAATTTCCCCAAGCATCTTGATTTGGAAAATTTGGAGGAGACAAATCAAATAACTTTCAATGAAAAACACAAAAACCAAGAGGGCATCTAACTACTCTTCCATAAGCACATAGAGGAAACATTGTTCCTCTTTAATTGGGATGAAAAATACTATCAAGGGCTTCCCTCCAAGAAGACCATCCTAGCATGGTGGAAATTCATTTCCAAAGATATAGGAAATCCCCCTCATCCTTGAACTGCTGATCAAATTTCTGAAGTTTGGAATCCCCCTCTGGAGTAGCATTACAAACTCAACTTTGATGGAGCCTCCAAGGGAAATCCAGGGGAGGTTGGAATTGGAGGTGTCATTCGGGACCACAAGGGTGAAAGTCTTAGAGTCTATATAGGATACATTAGACAAGAAAGGAATAATGTTATTTAGCTTGAAGATTTAATACAAGGGCTACACATTGCTAGGAATAATCATATCCACCCCATTGTTTCCAAAGGAGGCTCCCAAATAATAATACAGGTTGCCCAAAAACTCATTAATGGATCACCTCCCTCAAAATTCTCTCTAAGTTGGAGGCTAGACCACAATATGCAACAACTGTCACATATTCTATCACAACAAAAGGAAATAATCTTCTCCCACACTAGATGCAAGGAAAAATCCCTAGTAAACTTCTTAGTAAACAAAGAAGTGGAAGAGAAAGCTCAATGCGAGGACGTAACCCTAGCCTCTTCCTCAACAATGACTTTGGCTTCTCACTACATGCACATCAAAAAGCAAGACCTAACCATCCCGAATTTGGGTGTCCATGTGGAATCTAAGGCTTGTTAGAGGTCTCATGATAGGTAAACGATATGCCTTAACTCTTAAGGCTGGGTGGTGACCATACACCATGGGTCTCATTTAATTTTGGTCAGCAAAGGATGCATGGAGGCATCTTGAACCACAACTCCATATATAGAACAATACCTCCATCATTGTCCTCATCTTGTGACAAATCAAACATTCTCTCCAACATTCTACTCTATAGGTGAGAGTGGAAAATTTGGAGGATTCAAACCAAAGAAGCTTCGACATAGAAGGCAAGAAAGTATGGTCCAAGAATGCGACAAAGTCAATAGCCAGCAAGGGTGCCCACATCTCCCTTCGTCTCATGGCTAAGAGAAAGAGTAATTGGATCAAGATATTTTACTGTACATTTGCCAACTAGTAGCTGTCATGGAGGTAAGGGAACAAAGACACATTGGAAATGGCCATCAGGTAGTTAGAAATCTGTTAGCTTGCCAGCTCTGGAATAATAAAGAGGCTTAAGAAGGTGTTGAATGCAAAATTGCAGAAGTTAAATCAAAGATAAACCATACTCACATTTCTATAAGAATTATCTTAATCGATGGGGATTCTATTTCCTCTCCTCCTTTCAACTCCAATGTCCACCAACTCTCTAGAAAACTTTGGCCACGTGGATTCCTCTATCGAGGCTACTAATCTTCCCAACCCTGGTCTACCAATGACTTAGGAATAGAAATCAGGTCTTGCAGACATTGAAGGCTCCCAAATTCATAAAAGTCCACATCCCAAGGATGTCAACCAAACCTACATTGCTTAGACCTCCAATGCTGAAACCTCTTGGTAAGAGGTAGGCCCTTACAAAGTAGTGATTGAATGAGAGTTCCCTCCTTGTCTACCTAAAGGATATGATGACCCATTCTAGTACCCGGACCTGCATGACCAAGTAAGGAAGGACAAGGCCAAACATGGCCAACTTCAAAAGGATCAAGCTCCAAGCAATCATCCTCAACATGATCAACTCAATGTTTGAACTCACTAAGCTTCATTTCTCTAAGAAGTTTCTCAATTTATGGGGATTATATTTCCTCCCATCCTGTCAACTCGAGTGTCCACCAACTCTTCAGTAAAATTTGGTGTAGTGGATTCCTTTCTCTAGGCTACCAATCTTCCCAACCCTGGTCTGCCAGTGACTTAAGAATAGAAATTAGGGTTTGTGGACAACGGGGACTCCCCAATTCATAAAATTTCAAAGCCCAAGGATGTTAGCGAGACTTCCACTGCTTAGACCTCCAATGGTGAAACCTATCAGCAAGAGGAATACCCCTACAAAGAAATGATTGAATGAGAGTGCCTTCCTTGGCTGCCTGAAGGATATGATGACCCATTTGAGTACTTGGACCAATAGAACCAAGCAAAGAAGGATAAGTCCAAGCATGACCAACTTCAAAAGGATAAAGCTCTAGACCAGCAGGACTAAGCAAGGAAGGACAAGGCCAATCATGACCAACTTCAAAAGGATCAAGCTCCTTGCAATCAACCTCAACATGATCAACTCAAAGTTAGAGTTCATTAAGCCTCTTAACCTTTTCTAGGAATGCCTCACTCTGCCTCTGCCTTCTTCCAACTTTCTTAGTTATTTCAATTATCTCAGTCATTGTATCATCCGCAATTGCTATTTTTTCTTAGTTATGAATTGTTTTAAACTGATATCTTAACTCTTTGAGGGATCATCTGGTTTCCCTCTCACGGGCAGACAATCTCTCTAAAGTTTACTGCAAGCTACGATAGTTACTGTGTAGACATTTCTTCCTCTAAACACAAGCTTTTCCAGTTCATCCCTGCTTGTATTTTATGTAAAATAATTTTGGTAATATAAATATCTTAGTTTCTTATAAAAGAAATTAAATTATTTTTCACATTTTATCTTTTATTTTTTATCCCACATTTACCAAATTCTAAACTATTCCACACAATCGTTGTTACATATTTATTGTCTTCTTTTCTATTCCTTACATCACATTCATTTTTATGGAGTATTAGTTAAAAAAATTTGAGCAATTTACGAAGGAGTTATAGGATCATCAAGATGATGTTCAAAAGGAAGCTTTTGCATTTTCCATGTTAGTGGTTTTTTCTTAGCATTTAGAAATAAAATTATGTAAAATCAATAAATTATGATGAGAAAATCAACA
>APFE031456055.1:138942-158207 GCA_000404065.3 Pinus taeda
TAACTAACAAGTGAGAATAAATTTTTTATAGCTAAAACATGTTTGTTTGGCAAAACTAACATAGATCCATTTTAACTCTAGATCTATGAAACCCACAGAGGGATCAAATCTATGTAGGTGCAAACATTTTCTCAAGTTTTGCATTAAAAATGAAGTTTGCATTTTAAGAGATTTGATCCCTCTCGACACTTGGTAGATCCAGAATTGAGATGGATCTATGTTATTGGTTTTAGGACATTTAAAATAGAAAAATAAATAAAAACATTATTTCTAGTATATTTGAAAATGAAAAAAAATAGGATATTAAAAGTAACCACTGTTTTATTTTATTTTATAGGTTAATGTTTTTGAGATAGTGTGCTCTTTTACTTTAAAAAATATTTTAAAAGAACAAAAAGTAGTTAAAAAAAAACCCATTAGAAAATAAACATTTAGAATAATATTTAAATTCAAATCAAAATCTATAAAAAGACATTAGTAAAATCATAAAATAGGGAAAAAATCATTAAAAATAAACTTTAATAAAAACATGAAACTAGAAAAAAATAAAAACATTAATAACAAAAAAGAGCTTAAAATAAATGTTAATAAAACTATGTCGTAAGGTGTTCTTTCTGGGAATAACTCCCCCAGCTTCTACTCTGTAATCCTATGCACCGTTAGATCCAATGTTAGACGATTAAAAGTTCTTCACAGTTAGATCCCACTGCTTTAACTACCAACTGAATCTTGATTTGTGAAATCGTTCACCTTATTAATCTTTATTATATCCCATGAACATATTGCATATTGCAGTTACTTCACTGAACTTTACCTCATTATGTTCTCCTAAGTGAGGTTTTCTTATTGTTCCTGCCTATAGTTGAGATTTTTTCTTTTGTTGAAGGTTCTTTCACAACTTCCTTTGTGCTACATTTCTCTTGTTTTCTCCCCCTGTTTGTTTATTATCCTTTTCAATTGGCATTCTTCCTGAAGCCCTTGTTTTGCTTAGGAAAAATTGCAGGGAATTGTCTTTACACATTATTACAGAGTGTTGCAGAAGCAGAGTTCAGGAACAATTCTGCTTCTTACATTTTGAAAACTATAACTTTATCAGGGAGCTAAATAATTTTTTAGTGAATTTGAGAGATCCAAAAAAAGTCTCCTCCGACCCTGATGTCTTTCTCATGGCTGCTCAACAACTTTTGTCAAATTTATCATCTCATATTGTATCTGGATCTGCAGTGAATCGATTTTCTTCCCGTTCAATTGTAGATTTGTCAGGTCATCCCATTTTGGTTTTGGCTTAGTGCTGAGAGATATAACCCTTGATGGCTGCCAACAATGTCAGTTAATAGCAATCAATTCTTTGTTCATAGATAATTCTGTAAATTTAGGAGCTCGGGCCTTAGCGAGAAGCTATTTTGTTCAATATGAATCCAATGTTTCCTTTAATCCCGTGCCTCCAGCAGCAACAACACCATAAAAGTATACCGACAAAATACCCATAGTTTTAGGTGCTCTTGGTGGATTCCTTCTCCTGTTAATCATATTCGTCTGTGGAATTCAGAAGAAAGCCATATTTGGGAGGCTTGATGAAGGTATTTGAGATTGCTCATATGGGGCATCCTTTCTTATTTTATTTTGTCTGTTATCTTGTAATATCCAATAGGCCACTGAATTACATCAATGTATCTTGGCTGCAATTTCTGATAGAGTTGTGAATTTTAATTTGTACCATAGTTCAGTATATGCGGGATGACTAACAAATAAAAGAAGATGAGCAACCGATTAGATAGGGGAAATTCCTATTGAGGATTCATAACATGTCCAATGATTTCACAATGTTAAAAATGGAAACATTGGTAGCTGCCACAAAACATTTTCATCGTAATAACAAGCTCGGTGAGGGAGGATTTGGCAGTGTATACAGGGTAACATACCTTATGAAATCTTAGTATTACAATAGCAAATTTACAGGTACAAATTGAAACCAATACAAAACCTATTTTGTTAGGAGGATAGTTACTTGACTAATTTAGAGCGAATCTTCACCTTAATTTCTCAACTACTCAAGGAACTACTATGGAGGGAAATGAAATAGTAGTGAAGATGTTGGAAATATATTGAGAGGGGTGGGGGGGTGGGGGGTGAATCAGTTATTAGTCAAGTCAATAATCTTTTATCTTTTCATACTCAACTTTATATACGCTATTGCAATGAAGGTAACCCGCGTGTACACGCAACTGTGTTTCAGGCAACCAGCGTATATCCAACAAACTTGTGATTTAGTTAATTTATCATATGTTGATCTTTAATCATTACTTCATTAACCATATAAACAGTAACCATGTGCAGTAATATCAGAACAAACTATCACACATAAGAAATACCCATGAACACCAAGATTTAAGGTGGAAACCTAATGTGGGACAAAACCACCTGCTGCTGTCTTCTTTTAATATAAGAAAAACTTGTTTACAATCTTGTACTGGTGCAGACTCATACCAGTATGCATGGACCCACTTGCAGAAGGCTACAACCTTCTCTCTTTCTCCAGCTTTTACTGGAAGGGAGCTACAACCCCTTAGCTCTTGTACTAGCTGATCCGTTTACTAGTACGTAGGTGTCGGCCTACTGAAGGCTCCAACCTTCACTCGCTTTCCAGCTGTTACTAGAAGGGAGCTCTAATCCCCTGGCTCCTGTACTGGCCGATATGTTTACTAGTACGTAGGCGCCGACCTATAGAAGGCTATGACCTTCTCTCTTCCTCCATGGACCATGTTTCATAAATTTTCAGACTAGATACTCTTGGAACACAACACCATAATATGAAGGCCACGTTTCATCCAATTTTCATACTGGACCCATCAACAAAATTGAAACTCAAAATCAATCACTACTTCAATGCAACCAATCATTGAAACTCAATCATCAATCTCTGAATCACCCACAACTGAATCACTGAAGGCCCATCATCACTGAAGCAAATCACATTCAATCAATCTGAACATTTAGTATACTGTCATCAAAACACAGTCACTAGAACACAGAGCAGAACCCAAAATTTCTATAACAACACTAGATCCAACTGCAACTTCAATTATCATATTTCATAATGTATATGCTACTATGATGAGCCAAACTAGCGTGTATACACACTTTTACCAAAGCCAACTGGTGTATGCATCTGCAAATATTAATTCATAAATTTGCAGCTATTCCAGACTTTAGTTATACCCATATCATAATTTACAGAACAACACATGCGTCAGTATTCAGACCTAGACTATACATGATCAAACCACATAATGATAATTCATTTCAAGCCTTAAGATCCTGATCCATCATTAGATCTTATCCCTCATCAACCACTAAGGTTCATCCTTGGTTCAGACCAAGCAATGCACCATAAGTCAATAACCTGCATACTAGATCTCACACTTCATCACATATTTAATGCTTTCATAGCTTGGCCTAATTATATTCTCCTCCTTATATAGTTTTAGGACTTTCTCAATACCATGGATAAAAACCACTTAGGATCAATACCTTGGACCAAATACCTAGGGTCAATACCTCGGACCAAATACCTCGGACCAATACCATGGATCAAAATACCTTGGACCAAATATCACAGACCAAAACTTAGTTTTCCAACATATACACGCTTTTCCTTTTGTGAAAGTGTGTGTGTACATATACGTGACTTGTGTTCAGTGAACCTGCGTGTATACACAGCTTGGTCAAGGTGAACCTGCGTATACCTCTTTTTCTTAATTCTTTGTAGTCTGATATGTAATTCTTTGTTGTTGACATGCTGCACCGTGATCTTTCATTTGAGTGAGTTTCCATCAAGGACAACACCTGTATCATAATGCCAACAATCTCCCCCTTTGGACTTAATGGCAACACCAACACCAAGTCACTCTCCCCCTTTGACATCAAGGGTAAAGGGTGGACCAAGATAATTAGTACATGTTGGTCATGCTCCCCCTGAGTACATGCTGAATTCTTTGATTGAGCTCCCCCTTTGTATATGCTAAGATGTACTATATCATCCATGCTCCCCTTGAGCATATGCATAGTCTGAAAATACTTCCAAAAGAATAACATGACTCTATAACAAAACTAAGTGAGTTTGACCTTCCTATCACCAAAAAGTCATTCACAATCATCCATTAATCTGATCTGAAAACCAACTATGCGATCCAAGCATTATTATGGGCAACTCATAATCGTAACATAGCAAGATGTATCATTTAGCCATATAAGCATCATCATCATTGATTACGTACCAAAGACTTCTAAACATAATGCCAATAATGCTTTATTAGAGGCATAACATGTTCTCCTCCTGCACCTGTTCTACCTATTCACTGTTAGATCTGATCATTGCAAATATTAGTGAGAGTTATCAAGGTATCATCATTAATAAGATATACATCAACTTTTTAGCACCAACACATTTCTACAAATCATCAACAAATTGTAACCATCATCAAATAGAGCAGATAAGTGACTAAACCATATCAGACTCCTTTTCCTGAGTCTGTCCTGCTGCTTTTTCCTCAAAACACCATATACGCGACTGTGCAACTTCTAACTCGCATATATACACAACTTGTCCTCATGCTAATTGCGTATGAGAATTGAAATTCTGAAGTTCCACACTTTCAGCTCCCTCTAAGTCTGTTATGTCTGTATACTTTGATATGCCACATCTTTCTCACTGTACTTCCTTTTTCATCCATATCTTTGAGTGTGATGATGTTTTCTCCCTTTGGTAAGGTGCCCAAAATTTGCTCATGCATTCCTTTGCTATATGTCCAAACTTGTTACAAGCATAACATCTTACATGTTTGATATTCCTTCTATAATAATCAATGGCTTTGTGATTGTTATCACTCCAGGAAACTCTCCTAGGTTGCAGCTCAGAGATGCCTGGTAACATATAATCTTCAATATTGTTCTCTGAACTATTGAAATAAATGATGGTTTGGATCAAGCCAAATAACCATTTCAACTATGTTTTTACTCAAGACATGCATGAACACCCTTAGCTTAAAAAGATTTAGACCACTAATGCTCAATAATTTGTAGATTCAATGAATGGATGGAGAATACTAGCCATAGCGACAGATGCATACATAAACATAAATGAATGGCTAGCTACATGTAGCAAAAGAGAATACTGACTGTACCGATAGATGCATATATGACCACATATGAATGACTAGCTACAGGTAGTAAGGAAGCTTGCAAATCTAATTCATCAACGTAGAGATAAGATGACAGTTATCTGGCATTAGACATAAAAGAAACATGAACAACCTATTCAAGTGGAAGCTTAGAACATAAGAGAAAATGAACATTGAACATATAACAACAAAAGAAGCTTGTATTACTAATGAATGAAGATGAGAAGGTTGAGTAGCAAAGTATCATTAGTCTCCAGAAGTTGAACCTGTATTACACCTTACTTTCAACTATTTATAGCTTGTTTATAATGCTCCTGAGCTCTAAGAGGCTCGGAGCCTTAATCTGTCTGATCTGTCTTGTTAAATGATTGATTCCCTCAATAGGCAAGCATGGCTCAGAGGTTTTCCCCTTCTGATAGAGGAATAACCACCTTCAGGTAGTTTGATGGATTGTATGGGAGCTCTCTCATGCCAGAGATGCCCCATGATGCTTGTTTTGATGAGCTATGCTTTGGCCTTTGATATTTCTATTTGTTTTGGACAGTTGCACTGCCTGCTCCATGATCTCTGTTGTCTTCGGTTGAGTTGTGTTGTTGATGCCCATGATGTTTCTGTTTCAGGCGAGTTGTGGCCCTTCTCTTTCCCTTTCTGACCCCTGTTTCCCAACAATATGTCTCCCGGGCTCTATTATATGGTGGAATGGGTCTTCGGGCCCTTATAATCCATTTAAATGGCCCCTTTCTATTAATACATGATTGTTTTCTGTTTCATACAAAAAACATTGCAACAATGAGAAATCCCGTTTCTTTCTATTTCTTTCGAACTTTAATATTCCTTAAGTATGGTTTATTTATCTCTCGGGTTAGGGCTTTATCGCTATTGCAAGTCAAAAAAAGGCTTGTCTGCAGTCTTCCCTTTGTATTTTTGAAATACGAGAAAAACATTGAAATACATTAAAAATGGGCTTCGACGGACCTGAGATATTATGAAATATCATATATATGATCGTTGGGTCTGGCGATCAGGTTGCCCATATATATATGCAAAGGCCTCGCCCCATGGTCAACATCGATCTGCGCGTACGATCGACGATCCATGTTTAATCGCCGATCGCAATCGCTCATTCCTTCTAGTCTGTGCCGATAACCGCCAACTCGCCTTCGCCGATTACAATTCACCACTTCGATCATCGGTGATCAGTGATCGATGGTGTCCAACGCCAATTGCCACTACCCACCTGTGCCAATCAGATCTGCCAATGCGATCTGCCACTTAGATCTAGGTCGTTGATCGGCCAAATCTAACGGCTGCTGTGCCTTCTCAATTTTAAGCCTGCAATAATGGTTTTTTGACTGTTTTAATGCATTTTTTTTGTCTCCCGATAGTGCATTTCTGCCCTTCCAAGGGCTCTCCTCCCTCGCTTGTTTCGATCTTTGTATGATCTTAAGCACTTTTGCAAACTTAGGGAGTGATTTGGAGCATATTCAGATCCATTGGCATGATTTTAAGCAAATTTTGGAGACTTTAGGAGTGTTTTGGATCTATTTTTGGGCCAAATGCCAACAAAGCTAACAATGACCAAACATATTGCAAGCAAAACAATATCCCTTAAAGAACCTGGAACGTGATGATATTTCTATGTGACGGTCTTGAACCATTCTACTTCTGCATCTGGCTGCAACATGTCCAAAATTATGACATATAAAACATTCAACATTATTTATTGGAGGAAATAACTGACTATCACTTTCACAGTTAGGAGTAAAAGATTTTCTTTGAAGACTTTCTTTCCTTAGTTGTTGATGGGGTTGACCTCTCACCTCCTTGTTGAGCATTTTAGATTTTGCATTAGAGTTCCTTGCCTCACCTTGTGAGCTAGATTCACCTTCAACATATTCATGAAAACCAAGACCAGTTTTGATGATAGGAGACCTTTGACTGCTAAGAATATTATCCAAAATCTTAGTATTGTCTTGAAATCGTAATAGTTTATCCTTTTCTTCTAATTAACCTTTTAAGATATTTACCTCAACCTGATATTGCTCTTCCTTTTCCAGATATTTGTTCTTCAAGATTTCTTTTGCCTTTCTTCCTTCTTCCACTTGTTGCCTTAATTTGAGAATCTCATTTTCTTGTTCTTCATCTGCTTGAGGTAGTTTTTCATTTTGCTTACTTTCTAGATCTTCTTTTAGAGAGAGGATCTCAGCTTCTAGACTTACATGGTAACTTGATCTGTCTTGAAGTCTCTTCACTGTTATACTTTGATCATTTTTATTTCATTTATTAATGATGTCACTTCATCCTGTAGCTTTTGACATTGATCTTCCTTTTCCTTGTACTACTTCCTTACTTTGTTTCCTTCCTCTAGTTGAGCTTTTAATCTGGTAACTTCTTATTTGAAGGCACACTCCCTTTTGTTAAATAGATCTTGTTAATCTCTAATTTTATTTGCAAGTCTTTTAACTTCTGTCTCTATGTTTCTTTCACGATCACTTCCAATATCTCCAATATTGCATGAACAAAGAAAAGTATCACTAGTAGGACAAAAAATTTGTACTTGATGCTTCATTTGCTTGTCCATCTTCAATCTGAGGTGATTCGAAATCTGAATACTTGCTTCCACCTAATGGCCAATTGTCTCTCCTGTTGTCACTGTTCCTTTGAGTTGTCCTCTTCTTCTGAGGCGCTTGTTTCTTTAGCTTCTTTCCCATTGTTCCACAGATCTCCTTCAAGCAATCAAGCTTCTACCAAAGGACCTGCTCTAATACCAATTGTTGGAAATAATATTGAGAGGGAGGGGGGTGAATCAGTATTAGTCAAGTCAATACTCTTTTATCTTTTCATACTCAAATTTATTTATGCTACTTCAATGAAGGTAACCTGCATGTACACGTAACTGTGTTTCAGGCAACCAGTGTATATCCAACAAATTTGTGATTCAGTTAATTCATCATATGTTGATCTTTAATCAATACTTCATTAACCATATAAACAATAACCATGTGCAGTAATATCAGAACAAACCATCACACATAAGAAACACACATGAACACCAAGATTTAAGGTGGAAACCCAATGTGGGACAAAAACCACCTGTTGCTGTCTTCTTTTAATATAAGAAAAACCTGTTTACAGTCTTGTACTGGTGCAAACTCATACCAGTACATAGGCACCCACCTACAGAAGGCTACAACCTTCTCTCATTCTTGATCTTCTACTGGAAGGGAGTTACAACCCCCTACCTCTTGTACTAGCCGATCCATTTAGTAGTACGTAGGTGCCGGCCTACTGAAGGCTCCAATCTTCACTTGTTTTCCAGCTGTTACTGGAAGGGAGCTCCAACCCCCTGGCTCCTGTACTGGCCGATATGTTTATGAGTACGTAGGCACCAACCTATAGAAGGCTACAACCTTCTCTCTTCCTCCAGGGACCACGTTTCATAAATTTTCAGATTGGATACTCCTGGAACACAACACCATAATATGAAGGCCACGTTTCATCCAATTTTCATACTGGAGCCATCAACAACATTGAAACTCAAAATCAATCACCACTTCAATACAACCAACCATTGAAACTCAATCATCAATCTCTGAATCACCGACAACTAAATAACTGAAGGCCCACAACTGAGTCACTGAAGCAAATCACATTCAATCAATCTTAACGTTTAGTATACTGTCATCAAAACATAGTCACCAGAACACAGAGCAGAACCTTGAATTTCTATAACAACACTAGATCCAATTGCAACTTCAAATATCATATTTCATAATGTATATGCTACTCTGAAGAGCGAACCAGTGTGTATATGCGCTTTTACCAAAGCCAACCTGCGTATGCATCTGCAAATATTAATTCATAATTTTTCAGCTATTCCAGACTTCAGTTATACCCAGACCATAAAATTTATAGAACAACACATGCGTCAGTATTCAGATCTAGACTATACATGATTAAACCACATAATGATAAGTCATTTCAAGCCTTAAGATCCTGATCCATCATTAGATCTTATCCCTCATAAACCACTAAGGTTCATCCTTGGTTCAGATCAAGCAAAGCACCATAATCAGATAACCTGCACGCTAGGTCTCACACTTCATCAGATATTCGATGCTTGCACACCTTGGCCTAATGATCTTCTCCTCATATAGTTTTAGGCCTTTCTCAATATCATGGATCAAAACCACTTAGGATCAATACCTTGGACAAAATACCTAGGGTCAATACCTTGGACCAATACCATGGATCAAAATGCCTTGGACCAAATACCACAAACCAAAAACTTAGTTTTCCAACATATACACACTTTTCCTTCTGTGAAAGTGCGTGTGTACGTATACCTGACTTGTGTTCAGTGAACCTGCATGTATACGCAGCTTGGTCAAGGTGAACCTGCGTATACATCTCTTTCTTCATTCTTTGTAGTCTGGTCTGTAATTCTTTGCTGTTGACATGCTGCACCGTGATCTTTCATCAGAGTGAGTTGCTATCAAGGACAACACCTGTATCATAATGACAATAGAAGAAACTGTCTATAAGGTCTATTTAAGGAAAAAAAGAGTTATTGAATGAAGGGAGGTTACTTGGCTATTGCACAGAGGGACCATAAATCTTTCTTGTCTATAAATACTTTCCCAATAATAGCCTTGATAAAATTCTATTCGGTGAGTCACTTCCATTTCCCTCAGAGTGAATGAAACATTGATGTAGGGCTCCTTGAAATGTTTAAATTAAATATCTTGAATTGTCGATACATATCCAAATAAACACAGAGAAATTTATTGGCAGAAGCATTACTCCATCATACTTGGAGTAACTCGAGGGATTCTTTACTTGCACAAGGATTCTTATCTATGGATTATTCTGTTATGCAACCAACTCACAAAATAGAAGAAGAGATAGATCAACGAATTCAAAACTAGCCTCTTCGAGGAGGCAACCTCCTTTACAATACACAAATGAACAATTTTTGGACCATTCAAATGACAAAACCTCCTTTCTATATATAGGAGTCTAAGGGGTCACAATATAATAAGAGCCGACATAACAATAATAATGTAAGGGAACATCAATAACAATAGTGGGCTTCTATGGGACACAGTAATAACAATATGGGGACTACACGGGCACAACAATAACAATAAGGGGCTACACTAATAATAATAATGAGGGAATACACTAGTATTATAGGGACCTAACATGCCCTTCTCCTTCAAAAAAGTGTTTTCCTCAACGCTTGAGTAGTTTTGGATGCTTCTGTATAAAATTCTTATCCTCCCATGTGGAATATTCCGTGGGTAATTTCTTTCACTTGATGAGATACTCTAAAATTGATCTATTTCATAGCTATCAAGTTCTTTTTTCGATGACTTCTTCAAGTTCCAATATGATTTTTCCTTCCCCATCAAGTTCTGACGATATTGTTTGAACTGGGAACTTGTCATCTATAGTACCAATAGTAAAATTTGTATTCCATAGTACCATATTTTACAACACCTTTTAAGGACCATAATACTTTGGTGATATGTATTATCCTTCTTAGCTTGCTTGAGGGACATATGTTTGTATGGTTGTAGTCGTAAAAATACCTAGTCGCCCACATCAAAACTTCTTTCACTGCGATGTTGATATGCTTATTGTTTCATTCTATTTTGCGCGAAAGTGAGTTTATCCTTTAAGAGTTGGAGAACTTCTTGTTTATGCTCGATGTGATCTTCCACTACTTGAACCTTAGAATTATTGTCCAAGACTTTTTTGGGATTTGGAGAAATAGATGATTTCGATGTTTGAACCTCTAGGGAACATAATCGTGTAATTACGCCCCGTTATTCTTTCTTTAGAAGATTTTTCATGCCATTAGAGTTGATTATATTTCCTGATTTCCTTGCGATACCCCTTAATTCAACTTCCTTTACTTCCCAAAAAACTTTCAAGAAAAATTCTTGAAAATTAAAAGTTATTGTACCCAAATATTGTAACCATTGGACTCCTAGTACAACATCAACACTACCCATTGGAATGGAAAGCATTGGACTATTCAATACATATTCTCCCATGGATAGCTTGACATTATAGCACTTTCCAGAGCAATTTATGTTTCCTCCATTTGCAGCCATCACTTGGCACTTTGGTTGTAGATATAGGAAGCAATTCAATTCCTTGGCTATCATACAATGAATAAAATTATGGGTACCACCCGAATCAATCAACATTATTACCTTTTTCTTCTTAATATGTCCTTCTATCTTAAGAGTTTTAGGAGTGGTAATTCCTACCAATGCATTACAAGATATGGTCAGATTCATTTCTTCTTTCTCTAGAGTTGGTTCCTGGTGTATATCCTCTTCTTTTGACGTTTCTTGTTCCTTTTCTTCCACCTCTTCACAATCTATATAAATTAATTTCTTCTCAACACACTTATGACCATTAATGTATTTTCTATCACAACTGTAACTAAGCCCTTTTGCTCTTTTTCCTTCCAGTTTTTTTGGTGTCAACCGTGTAGGTTGTGGAAGGCTAGGGGCAACAACACTTTCATCTTTATAGTTGTGAGTGGTAGGATTCCTTGTTGCCATAATTTTTCTTTCAATTTTTCTTGTCAAGTTGAATGCCTTCTCCAATGAATCAGGTTCCCAAAGGCGAACCACATGTTGGATGTTATCCCTTAAAGTCCCTATGAAGACATCAATCCTATGTTCCTCTAGAATATCATTTACCCTTATATTCAATTTTTTGAAGTCCTCAATGTGCTCAGCCATTGAACCCTTTTGTTTGAGATTTATCAATTGGCTAAAGAAGATGTTTGCCTTTGTATCCTCATAATGCGCTATAATGTACTCCATAAAAATTGACCAAGTGACAAGTGGTTTACGAGAACAAAGTCATCCATGCAAACTTACTAGGTTCTAAATATAAAGTTGTAATGCGTACCTTTTGTGTGTTTTGCACATTATGGAGATCAAAGTATTGCTCCATCTGTAGTATCCATGCGATGTGATCCTTGCCATCAAACTTCCTCATATAGATATTTGGAATATGATGGGCCTTCAATCCAACGTTAGAGTCTATGAAATCATCATTAACATTTCTTTTTTTCTCATCATGAGTTTCCTCTACTACCTTCTCGCCATTAGGAAGAATTTCTTGTAGCAACTTTGTCAAACCTTCCTTCAAACCTTCCATGTATTTCTTTAAATATTCAATATTTCTTTTCAATTTTTCTTCTCTACCATTGATGCCATTCTTCAACCCATCCATCTTAGCTTTTGTTAGTTTTTGTAAGAGTGAAATTTGTTGAACTTGGTCTCATAATTTTGATATATCATGCTGCATTTCTTCCTCTTCTTCATGTGTCATAGTAGATATTTCGGGTTGCTTACTAGGTGTTTCCATTTTATTTCTTTGGGGCACAATTAATGATAATTATGCTTCACTATTCCCTTTGAATCACTTCAAACTAATTAAAAAAAAAAAGATTTATGGGAAAAAAAAAAACCTACACACTTTTTTTGTTTTTTTTTTTTGTTTTTTGCTTTTTGTTTTTGTTTTGTTTTTTTGTTTTGTTTTTTTTTTTTTTGTAGGAGCTAGATATTAAATATGTTGTATCTATTTAATTTCAAATCTCCAAGGTCTAAAATTTAGTCCTGTGGTATCCCTCTGAGTATTCTTTCCAACCCCAAGAGTCAGACCAATATTGGGTTCTTCAAGAAATAGTTATGCCAAATCTCCCACAATGACCTGCTTATGGACTAGTTCAGTAGAGAAAAGTTGCATGGGATGCCATGCGTCACTGTTTCAACCTTTGGCCTTGAAATTTCTACAAAAAAAACTACAGCCTATGAAATTTTAGCCAATTTTTATAGAATTCAAATCTGATGCCTGAAATGAAATTTATGACGATTTTCCCTAGGTAAACTGTTTGAGACAAAATTCGGTAGCCTGCAAAAACGCTAACTTCGTCAGAGCATATCTCCGAAAATATAGTGAACCAAGATCTGAAATTTTTACATGAAGTTAGCTACGATGTCCGATACATGTGGGAATTTTTTTAGCTTTTTAAGCCTCGTAGAAAAAAAATTATGACGATTTTACCTAGGTCGCCTGTTTGAGACAGAATTTTGGAGCCTGCAAAAACCCTAACTTCCGATCAGAATATCTCTAAAAATATAGCAAACCAAGATTTGAAATTTTGACACGACTTTCTCTGAGATTTCAGATCCATGTGGTAAAAATTTCAGCTTCTGAAGCATCGTAAAGAAAAAATTTATAGCGAAAATTCCAAGATAGCCTATTTGAAGAAGCGAAACCCTAGAATCCAAAGCTCTGATACCAAATGTTATGCAACTAGCTCACAAAATAGAAGAAAAGATAGATCAAGAAATTCAAAATTAGCCTCTTCAAGGGGGAAACCTCCTTTACATTACACAAATGAACAATTCTTTGATCATTCAAATGACAAAACCTCCTTTCTATATATAAGAGTCTAAGGGGTCATAATATAATCAGAGCCGACATAACAATAATAATGTAAGGACACAACAATAACAATAATGAGATTCTATGGGGCACAATAATAACAATATGGGGAATACACTATTTTTATAGTGACCTAACATATTCATCATGATATTAAACCAAGCAACATTTTGTTGGTCAAAAACTTGAAACCGAAGATAGAAGATTTCGGGTTAGCTAGACTTTTTAATGAAGATGAAAGTCACGCTAAGACAAGGGTTGTCAGAAATTGGTAACATTTCAAGAAATAAACTACTCTGTTTTACTATTCTTGTCGAGAGTCTTTCAATTAAATCCTAATTTTACTACACTGTGATAGTAAAATGATACCATTGATGCCTTAATCTTTTTATAAGATGGAAGGGATTGCAATTTTCTTTTTCACGTATCTTTTTATTTTTTCAGATATGTGTAAACTAACATTGTAATTTGCAGAGGGTATATGGCACAAGAGTATGCTATGCATGGGTAATTTTCTTTCAAAGCTGATGTGTATAGTTTCAGAATTCTTATTCTTG
Source organism: Pinus taeda (assembly GCA_000404065.3). NCBI lineage: Eukaryota > Viridiplantae > Streptophyta > Pinopsida > Pinales > Pinaceae > Pinus > Pinus taeda. The sequence goes on from APFE031456055.1 coordinate 153,161, forward strand.
AAGTTATGAGTGGAAGAAAAGACACAAATTTTAATTTATCAGCTGAAACACAAATCCTTTTAGAGTGTTTAAGATATTGTTTCCATTATATTTTCAATTTACAACATTTACATTAGTGAGAACATGTTATTCAATTCATTTATTCTGGTAGTTAGTTAGGTTAAACCTATTATATGGTTTTTAATGGGTTAACATACAATTTGCTTGTTTTCAATTAATGTAGTTTATTTAAGTGCATGGCGACTGTATTGTAAATTGTTTTGGAGTCATTATGAAATTATGGTGGAAAAGCAATAGGGACACTAAAAAAATGTCTTATAACATAACAAAAGGGCTAGCCATTGTTAGTGGGCATAACCCATATAGAATGAATCATGTAAATGTAAATATTGTTTCTTGTGAATTTGTTTTGGTTTGTGATTATGGGTGCCTATAATATAGTCTCTCTCTCTCTCTGTCTCTCTCTCTCTCTATATAATATATATATATATATATATATATATTATATTTATATATATATATATATATATATATATATATATATATATATATAATATATATATAATATATATATATATATATTATATATATTTATATATATATATATATATATTACGGCTTAAATAAGTAAATATCAATCACTTAAGCGTAATCAAATAACCCACCATGTTGGTCCTCGCTAAGTGACCTTCCACTCAACTCTGACCCATTATAATAGAAAATCCCAACCCCTTTAAAATTTTTTCACTATATCCAATTGTTATTTACTTAACAAGCTTGACCCTCTCACCATATCAAGTTTATATAATATTTGTTAAACTTCTACAATTCAACAAAACTTAATTACCCAATTTATATGAATAGCTTATACAATTTTCCAATTTGATGATGTATTTTGGTACTGTAGGCATGGGAATTATACAAATAAGGAAATGTTGTGTACATGATTGATCTAGCAATAATTGAAAGTTGTAGCGATTGGGAACAAGCCTTGAGATGCGTCCATGTTGAATGGTTATGTACATAAGTGAAGGCATCACTTTGTCCATCAATGTCTACGGTAAACTTAATTCTTACAACTTATTTTATTGCATTACTAGAACCAACATAACCTACTTTTGTGAGTTGTGGTTCTTCTAATAATACTAGGTTGTCACATACATCTGCAACCATATCTTCATCTTTTCATTTGTACACTCCTCAAGCTCCCCCATCTAACGTCGATGCCTCAATTAGTGAGTTGGAACCCGGGTAATTATAGGTTGATTCTATGTTTGCATAACTGTTATGTTGCCAAACATGTTATACACATGAGCATTATTGTTGCAACATAATGAATAAAATGGGCGCGGTACATGAATTTTTATATGGTACAAATAAAAATGGAGGTGAGCTCATTCATAGCAATTGTAGTAATGCTTGAAATTCATTCTTTATTATTATGCTTTTAAATATTATAATTTTATAATATTTCATATATATATATTATATATAATTAATAAATACTTATAGTTACATATTTTTTTTTAATAATTAAATAATAACATCAGATTGAATATTGATGAACTAATTCAAACACTTGATACATATGGACAGATCCTTAAACAAGACCTCGATTTGAATGATGCCACCTATCCATCTACAAATAATACAACAAAATATCACAACTAACATGGGTGAAAAACCAATAGGTAAAAATGGTTACCATGAGTAAAATGTGATTTCATTCTTGATTTGTTAAAAAAACCCATGCTTTCTATGCCAATTTCAACTTCAAACCCCAAACTCTGACAGTATGAGATAAGGCAATCATCCTAGCCTAGGCTGGGGGCCAATCTAGACATTGTAATGCTTCACCATATTCAATAGAAAACAACCACCAAGATGGACATGGAAGAACTGAAGACAACTTGTTTGAATAATGATAATTAAGTTTCTATTTTTAAAAGTTGCAAATCAGGAAGAGAAACAATGACATCATGAGCATGGCCACTTGTTGAGAATCCTGCATAAAATGAAAAAATGAGAAAATTTGAAATCAAGCTCATATTAATTATAATATGGAAGCCTTTTCAAACCTAAACCGAGTGGTTGTGGACAGAGACAATGTCTTGGAAAACATCCATAGATTTCATTAAGCCCTTCTTGTGACAATGCATCATGATGTGATCATGATTTCCTGCATTGTTGACCATTTTTCCAGTGAGTGCCGAACATTATGAAGATTTGTCATTATGAGTAAGGCTTGGGTTATATGCGAGAACAAGCTGAGTGACCATCAATGTCATTTCAAAAAGTTTTCTGAGAAATTAAATATGTGAAAGGGGATTCTAAGCATATGCCTTTGGTTCCTTCTGTTTTTAAGCTTTTATTTTGATTGTTCATCTATATATTATATAGTCGTAATGCACGGTTGCAATTATGATTTTTTCGCTATAATATAAATTCAGAGTCGTATCCAATGTTTGCCATATTGTCTGTCAATAAGAAATTTTTGGTGTTTAGAATCATAAGCGGATAGGCTAGAATGATAGAAAATTAAATTTAGAGTCACTGATATGGACCTCCCAAGCCATTGTGAGAATGTCTGTGTCTAATTATCAACATTTATTTTAGAGATAATTCCGTGAGATCTTCGCCGGTCCAAATTAAAATTAAATTTTTGCATCCAATTATTGGTATTTGAAGAGATTATGGTTAGAAAAATTGAAAGACAAATCTCAGCATGAGGATGTTTCAAGAATAGAAGAAAAGATACTTGTTATAAGACATAGAAACTGTGTTCAAATTTGAATTCATACAACAAAAAATCCGAGTAAGTGGATAGACCAAAATTATAAACTTAAATTCAAAGCGGCTGATACGGACCTCTGAAACAAATGTAGTCCAAATTTAAATTTAACATTGTTATTCAATAATTGCTATCTTAGTTGAGAATAATTAATATTATTTTATTATTAATGGAGAAAATGGTTACATTGTTGTAACTTTCTCCCTAGTTTAGGATTAGTTCCTATAGTTATGGGGTTTGGGTACAACTTCCTATTTCCTAGTATTGTATTTAATGATGTAATCTTTTGATTGAAAGTAATAGAGTGAATGAGAGAAATCTCTCAAGTTTTGTGAGTGTAGTCTCCAGGTGCAGGCCACACCTGAGAGCTACATCTCTTTCTTTTCAATTCAGCGCATATTTTATCTTGGTATCAGAGCTCAGATTGAGTGAGCCTGATCTTTGTCACCTGTGAGGCTGAAGTGCCTGTGGAAGCTAGCTTGCCTGTGTGGCGGAATTGCCTGTGAGGCTTGAAGTGCCTGTGTGGCTGAGTGTGTACACGAGAGCTCTGTGCTCGATTGAGCAGGTGGACTGCAGAACACCTAGCTCAGACTCGGAATTTTTTATTTTTTATTTTTTATTTTTATTTATTATTATTATTATTATTATTATTTTTTGAGCAGAAAGGCTGATTGGCGCGGATTTTGCGCTGACAGTCGCGCCAGAAGACCGATTAGCGCGGGATTTCAGGGAGAAATCGTGCTAGAGCGCGGAAATTCAGGGAGAAATCGCGCCAGAGCGCGGATTTTGAGGGAGAAATCGCGCTATTGTGCCAGAAAGCCTGATTAGCGCGGATTTTGCCGGGAAAAACGCACCAATTTTTCTACTCTAAGCAATTTTTAATTAGCGCGGATTTTTTGCTCGGGGTAGCGCCAAGGAGATCCCTGAACAGCGTGAACTTCGTTTGGCAGTTTGCAAACGGAGCAGATCGGTGGAGGTGCAGATCAGTCCGGGAGAGACAGATCAGGAAAGTGCCAGAGGAGATCTACGGGAAACCTCGACTTCGTGTTGGCGATCTGCAAGGAGAGCAGGATCGGCGAAGTGGCAGATCAATCCAGAAGAGGTGGATCAGATCAATTGTGATCAGATCGTTGTTTCGGCTGTGTTGGAAACGCCGAAGTTGCTCATTGGAGCGGGAGTGCCAGACACTGCAGATCAGTGGCAGAGGTGACAGATCGATCTGACAGGTATTGTTTTTGCTGTTGTTGTTAAGTAGATTCACAATGAGTAACACGATGGAATCTTACCTTAACGAGTCTGGTAAACTCAACGGATCGAACTTCACAAACTGGAAGTTCAAGATCCAGACTCTGCTCGAAGGTGCGAATGCTTGGGCTATAGTGACAGGCGATGAGCAGAAACCGGCAGTAGCCCAACAGAGGGAAGACTGGGAAAAACGAGAAAACAAAGCCAAAGTCCTGCTGAACATGTCTGTGAAAGACAATGTCATTGCACACATCAGAGATTGTAAATCGTCCGCTGAGATCTGGACGAAAATCAAAAATCTCTATGAGACCCATAATACAAACAGAGTTTTGGCTCTGAAAAGAAAGCTATTCTCGATGAGGATGGACGAAAGGGAGTCTGCTACTGCATTTGTAGTGCGAATTAAGGATGTTAAAGACGGATTGGGGGCCACTGGAGTGGCGGTGGCTGATGAAGATCTTGTTGCAATTACGATGAATGGGATGCGTGATGATTTTCAAACCTTCATCACTGGAGTCTCGGCAAGGGAGAAAGCACCCACGTTCGATGATATCACTGTGATCTTGCAGCAAGAGGAAGATCGAAGGCAGAACCTGAATCTGAACCCCCAAAGTGACGATCTCGCGCTGGTGGCAAAACGAAGACTATCCAAAGGAAGGCAGTCACAGCAGTAATCAAAGCAAAGAGGAGGAACATCACAGAAGAATCCGCACTCTCAGAAAGGTATGCTTGCAAATCATTATGAAAATAAATGTTTTTATTGTGGGAAAATGGGTCATATACAGAGAGATTGTTATCATAAGAAGCAGGCTGATGAGGCAAGGAGGAGACAGGTAAATCCAAAACACAGAGGATATTTTGTAGAAGAAGAAAAAGACTTCAGTCATGAATTTCGACTGTTCACAGTCGACTGTGCCCTAACAACATCAAATGAAGATGACATCTGGTATGTCGATTCCGGAGCATCATCACACATGACAGGTAATAAAGAATTTTTTGACAGTCTTGAAG
>APFE031456090.1:628-39271 GCA_000404065.3 Pinus taeda
CCCGCCAATGCATTACAAGATATGGTCAGATTCATTTGTTTTTCATCTAGGTTTTGTTCCTGGAGTATATCCTCTTCTTTGACCTTTCTTGCTCCTTTTCTTCTTCCTCTTCACAATCTATGTAGAATAATTTCTTCTCAGCACACTTATGACCTTTAGTGTATTTGCTATCACAACTGTAACAAAGCCCTTTTGCTCTTTTTTCTTCCAATTGTTGGTGTCAACCTTATAGGTTGTGGAAGGCTGGGGGTAACAACACTTCCATCTTTATAGTTGTGACTGGTATGCTTCCTAGTTGCCATAATTTTGCTTTCCATTTTTTCTTGCTAACCTGAATGCCTTCTCTAATGAATCAGGTTCCCAAAGGCGAACATCATGTTGGATATTATCCTTTAAAGTCCCTATGAACACATCAATCCTATGCTCCTCTGGAATATTTTTTACCCTTATGTTCAATTTTTGGAACTCCTCAATGTGCTCCATTATTGAACCCTTTTGTTTGAGACTTATCAATTGGCTAAAAAAAGTGTTGCTTTTTGTATCCTCATAATGTGCTATAAATTCTTCCGTAAAAATTTCCCAAGTGATAAATTGTTTACGATAGCAAAGCCATTGATACCATACAAACTGATTTGGTTCCAAATATAAAGTTTCCATACGTACCTTTTGTGTGTTTTGCACATTATTGAGATCGAAGAATTGCTCCATCTGTAATATCCATGTGGCAGGATCCTTGCCATCAAACTTCCTCATATCGATTTTTGGAATATGGTAAGTCTTTGATCCAACATTAGCATATATGGAATCATGATTAACATTTCTTTTATTCTCATCACGAGTTTCCTTTAGTACCCTTTCACCCTTAGTGCCCATTTCTTGTAGCAACTTATTCATATTTATCTTCAATTTGTCCATATCTGTCTTCAAATCATCCATCTTAGCTTCCACGTCAATCATCTTAGCTTCTACGCCTTTCTTTAAATAGTCCATCTTAGCTTCTACACCTTTCTTTAAACCATCCATCTTAGGTTCTACATCTTTCTTTAAACCATCCATCTTAGATTCTGTTCCTTTTTGTGTAAGGGACAGTTGTTGTACTTGGTCTTGTAATTTTGATATATCATGTTGCATTTCTTCCTCTTCTTCATGAGTCATGCTAGAGCTTTCAAGTTCCTTACTAGGTGTTTGCATTTTCTTTCTTCGGGGCATCAGTTCCATAATAATGTCTACATGCCCTTTGAATTCCTTCAAAATAAATTTTCAAAACCAGCTAAGCAAAAATTTAAGAAAATCTACACACCTTTTCACTTTGTAGGAGCTCGATATGCCTCTTTTGATTCTGTACTTTCTAGTCATCTAGTTCTAAATTTTGTGATTATAGTACCCTCATGTCCTTTTTCAATGCCACAAGTCTGACCCAATTTGATTCTCCAAGGAAGAGTTATGCGAAATCTCCCACAGTGACTTGATTATAGACTAGTTCAGTAGAGCAAACTTGTACGGCGTGCCACGAGTCACTGTTTTGACCTTTGGATTTGAAAAATGCATACAAGAAGCTACAGTCTGTCCTCTTTTTTCACCTTCTTACAAAATTTCAATCCGATCCCTAGAGAGAAACTTATCACGATTTTCCCCAGGTTACCTGTTTGGAATGTAATTCAGGAGTCTGCAAAAAGACCAACTTCCTCAGATCATATCTCCGCAAATATAGTGTGAAAAGCTCTGAAATTCAGACCCAAGATTTAGAGTGATTTCTTATCAAATGGGTTTTTTTTGTGATTTCTGAAACGTCACAGAAAAAAAATTTATAGCGAAAAATGCCACGATGACCTGTTTGGAGCAGCGAAACCCTAGAATCCAAAGCTCTGATACCAAATGTTATGAAACCAGCTGAAGAAAAGATAGAAAAGATAGATCAACGCCTTAGAATTCAGCCTCTTCGAGGGGCAACCTCCTTTACATTACATAAATGAAACATTTCTTGGATGATTCAAATGACAAAACCTCCTTTCTATATATAAGGAGTCTAAGGAGTCACAATATAATCTAGTCGACCTAACAATAATAATATAAAGCCACAAAAATAACAATAGAGGGATTCTATGGGGCACAGTAATAACAATATGGGGGCAATAGGGGCACAACAATATTAATAAGGGGTATAACTACAATAGTAATGGGGTAATCAATAATATTATAGGGACCCAACATCCATGCATCTAGTTTTTTCTTTCTCTTTGATTGAATCCATCGTTTCATTTTGGCTTTGTTTTTCCTGTAACTTTCAGTTGGATCTGGGTCGTTGCTTGTGATTTGTTGCATCAGGGTTGCTTTCTTTGGTTAAGAGATTAACCCTTTTAATGATTATAGATGCTATGAGCCATTGCATAATCTTCTATTGACTACCCACAGTCACATAGTGGCCACAATTGTCTAGTGACACGGGAGACATTGGACTTGCCATAATGAAAGTATAAATTTGATCTTCAACCACATCAGAGAAAAATCTTACCTTTACGGGATCATATTAGTAAATAGGATGGAGCTAAAGAAGGAATGGAATAAATTTTGAAGGTTGATGAATGATTGAATTTGTATTGTTGCGTGAAGAGAACTAGTTTATGTTGCAAGCGGCTACAAACTTTTTTTTAAAGTAATTTTGACTTACTCCTCTCCTCTCTGTGTGGAAAACTGAAAATGCAGTGAATCTCCTCTCTATGTGGAATGCTCAAATTGCAATGAAATTAAAAATGAAACATACCTTGGCACAATCAATGGAGTGAAGATCAGTTGGTGGGGTTCGATATCCCTAATTTGCAACTCTCTTAAATCTCTTTTTAGCTCCAATCTTGTGAAAAGTGAACATATACAACCTGTTCTAGAACTTAAACAAAGATTGGGGCAGGGAGGGATTTTCAAATATGCTAAAAATTTTCCCTCCCGAAAAAAAAATATACATTATATTATATAATATTATATATATATATTAATATATATATATATAATATATATTAATTTCTATGTGTTTCATTCGATGCACCCTGGTCAGTGAGTTGATCGCTATGTCCGCAGAAAAATCTTGGCGAATAGCTAGGCTAAATCACCCCTCGGGCCTACTTGCAAGATCTGACCCAAGGGCTTCAGGTGGATTCGACCCTGTGACCTCCTGATGGCGAGGCACAAGTTTTTTGACCAAGCTGAGCTAACCCTTGGGTCTTATTTTATAAATATCATTATATTATTTTCACTTAAATAAATTATACATTATTTTATTTTCTCTTGGATAGTATGGTTTTAGTTGTATTTCAGAAACTAGTTCCCTTGGGAAGTTTTTTGTTGTGTTTGAAAACATTTTTTTGCATATTTGGCTTGTTTATCATAATAATAATAATAATTTAATTTTAAGAATATTTTTTTTATGCAAGTTTATGGAGGTGGGCATACTCTACTTTTGGAATTTGAATGTGAGACCTCTCAAAAGGAAACATGTGCTCTTAACTTGCTTGTATTGAAAATATTTAAGTGTTCTTTCATATTAAGTGGGTGCAAATAAAAGAGGGTATATAGTAAGCCGATTTAATAATTAAAAACAAGTGTTAGTTTCTTAAAATTCATATGAAAAATTTGGAAGGGGTAGGGTATGTACCGTAGGTTAAATATATTCAAATTATTGTGTGAATGAGTTTGTAAGACCCTATGTTTTTATCTTGATAAAATGGAGTCCTCTCTGAGTCACTCACATAGTTTAGGTTTTCATAAGCAAAGTAGGTACTTTGCCTTAAGATGTAAACATTTCATTTTAAATAGTGTGATGATGTGGTTTCTGCGAGGCATTAAAAGATGGAATGATCATGCACATTTGAGATGCTAGTGTTATGTTCTACTCTCCAAGAAGACTCTAACAAGGGTTGAAGAGATGGAATAGTTAGAGGGGTTGAGGGGTTGTGGTCTCACTTAGAGGTGTAGAAAAGCAAGTTATTCACCATGATAAGTTGTGAAGCTAACTCAAGACATTTGACAAGTTGCAGAAAGGAAACCTTGCAGTGATACTAAGTGAACATTTTTTTATCGAAGTTGATAGCCTCTCCTCGCACTACCACTTTGCAAGATGAAGAAGAAATTTGAAATATATGTGCAACCCACTAAAGAGGTTGGAAAGGTTGTTGCAACATATATAGGTGGTTTTTCATGTTGTAGAAGTGGGTATTGGAACTTGGAAGGTGACCATTGGAGTATATTTCTCATGGGGTGTTAAGGAGGTGCAAGGATTTGATCAAGATTGAATTACACAAATCTGACAAATAGGCCATATTGGATTAGAATAGTATTTTTTTTGGACATCCAAAGTTGAAGGTGAATTTTGTGGAGGTGTACTCTAAGTGCTTGGGTGTGGGCCACATCTTATGGTTATCTTCAACTTTTGGTGTGTGTTAGTGGTGTTAGTGCATTGTGTTTGATTAACACTAGCTAGAATATGTTCCATGAAGGAAAAAAGTGAACAAGTTTCAGACGGCTTAACCATTTCACATTGTAAGGTGTGTTATACCCTAGTTTTGAAGAGACAAGTAGAACCATCTTAGAGTCTGATGGGTTGTACCATGGACTTAGGTCCACTTGCATGGGTTGAGGTGTAAAGGTACCCCATGAGTTGAGGAAAATGATTGCAATGCTTACCTATATATAGTGTTTATGATATAATATTAATGATTTTTTATTGGGGAATGGAAGAGGAAGATAAGAAAGGAGAGGCACTAACGTTTGCTGTAAATAAATAAAAGGACAGAAAAATGTCTCCTATTAGCAGGATTTTTCAAGTTGCCTATTCAATAGGACTAAATTTTAGTTGGATCTAGGGAGTTGGCCTCAAAAGCAATGATTGGGTACTCTATAAATCCAAGACCTAACATATCCAATATAGTCCATTAAATAGATTTGTCTTGGGAAAAGGTTGCAAAGGCTAAGGTTAAAATATCCCCTTTCTAATGTGGGTTTAAACATTCCATTTGAGAATGTTAAAAACAAGGTCTTTGTCTTGAAAGGAAGTCCTTTATTCTAGCAAAACCTAATTCCAATGCTTAATCCATGGTGTGATTCTTTCTATTTGAGTTTGGCCTTGAATACTGAGATCTATCTTTTGGTCCAGTTATCAATTTGTTGTTTCACTTATGTGTTGAGAAGGTCTTAAGGGTTATATAGGATAAGACAGTTATTTTCCAATACCCATCGCTTGAAAACCTATAAAGAGATAGTGTGCCCCATTTTTTTCATAATATTTCAACCACAAGCTCTTCCTACGAGGATGCCCTTGAAGGGAGGGTTTGTAAAAGAAGTGGAAAAAAACAAATTTTCATGTTGAGTCACAGGAGGGGTATAGATTACAGGTGTCTCTAAAGGTCTTGACAAAGGTAAAGGGGAATGGAGTTTTCCTCCTATCACAACACCTTCTATTCTACCATTCAAGGTGCTAAAGGGAACTAACTTTAAGGGTCATAGGTGAAAGGTCAGAAAGATCTTAAAAATGAGAAGGTAGGTGAGATTTAGCATAGGATTGATTCTTCAATGGTTGACTTTGTGGGTGATATTTCCTAGTAAATGGAAAAAATGAAGCCCTAGTACCTATAGATTAAGTAGAATATGGGAACATGTTTCCTAAGATTCAAAGAGTCTCTCCATATTTTGGCCATGAGATCCATGGCAACTATGTTAAAGTTTTGATAACTCTTGTTAGTAGATCATCCTTGATTCAGGTCACATATACCTCTTCAACTAGTGGTTGAGAGTCTAGCTAATGAGTAGGGAAGTTTTTTTCATTTACAAGGTTCAAATCAATCAAGAATTCTGCCTCTCTGCGGGCCAACTCTATGATGGGGAAAGTGCATAATGGATTTATTATTGCAAAAATTTACAAATATTGGATTATCTTGAAGTTCGAGTGCTTGAAGGGATTGCCTCAACCTACAAATTTTTAAAGGAACTATGTGTTTGTCAATTACACCCTTGTGGTCAAGGAACTACAAAAGAGTAAGGCCTTACCATTATTTTTAAGGGTTTGGACTAGCCTCACCTATGTACTAACTTACTTTGTCAAATGGCAAATGAAACTTTGGTTATTGTTGCAAGAAACTAAATTTATCTCTTCTCACTTGTTTATAATGTATATTATTGATCCCAACAAATTATATCATGTGATAAGAAACCTCTACTTGAAGGTTTTGGAGAAATTGTTCAGTATTGTAAAAGTTTACAATGTTTATCTTTCACTAACTTTCTCATGAACAAGGCCTTTCAAAGTATTATAAACAAACACCTAGAACAATCAATGCCATTATTATCCCTCTTTATTGACATTCATGGAGGAATGTTATTGTTGATAGCAAAAATAGGTCACATTTAGTAAGTAGATTTGAGATATCCGAATGGATTGACACTGTGAGCTACCAATGAAAGCCTAAGATTATAGAGAAACCAATGAACACTAAAACACTGATGAAAGTTGAAGACGTGTTCTAATTGAGGTTGCAAGGGAAGATACAAAAAGAGGTTACCCTGTGGATTAAGGTTTTAATGGTGGAAGAGGGCTTGTTGGTGTTCCAGAACCCAAGCATGACAGTGTAAACACCTAGTACTGGGGAAAGGACCTAAAGGGAAGGATTCTACTGAGCAGGGAACTATGAGAATGTCACGAGGATGGATGCAGATAACTTTTGAAAAGCCAGGGATCTAAGAGTGAAAAGGAGAGCATGTATAGTGTAGAAATGGATAAGGTCCATGTAGGCGATGAAAAGGTGACAGAAGGAATTGCACCAAGCAGGAGCAGTGTTAAGAGATCCGGAAGAGGGAGAAAGTATGGAAGGAAGTTCAGTGGGAAGGGAAAAGATGGACGCAACCAAATTGGGTCTGAAAGTTGATGGGGACCCACCCCCACCAATGGAAATGGGGATAACTGGCAGTGGGGTGGATATGAAATCAACACTAGACGCTACACCACAATATGTCAGATCAATTGGAAATGCACTGAGGTACGAGATTTCCCTATCTTTAATGGTACAGATTTACTAAATTCATTTATCAACAAGATTGATGCAACGGTTATTGAAGAACATAAAGTACCTCTACTAAATTTTGCATTACAAGCAACATTTCTAATATGGCGGGAAGTTCAGCGCAACTACCTCCGAGAATGGGAGAAGATCAAAATAGCCATGGAAGTAAGATTCAGACAAGTGGGGGAGTATTCTCAAGATTTCGTCAAATACAGGGGGGACTCTAATCCTCGAAAACATTTGCAAAATTGTAAGGAGAGATGGAATTGGGAAGGAGTTCCGAAGGATTTATGGGTGCATGGTTTTATACACCCCCTGAGAACCTTTCCAAAATCTTGGTATGTACAAGAAGAAATAAGGAAACATATTGGAGATTGGGACAGTTTGGTTAATTAGTTTGTCAGTAGCTTTTGATTTTTAGAGGACAAAAAGAGGCTAATTGAGGTGTTGCAGGCTGTCAAGTGGATTCTTCTTACCTCGATTCAACTAATGGAAGGGTGGATAGATCATAAGGATTTACAACATATCTACGAGCCCAGATATCATGAAGCAATAACTTGTGGGAAGGTGGAAAAAGACCCAGATAAAGATGATCTAGAGGAATTACAAAATCTATCATTCCACGAAACTGAAGAGGAAAGGGATATCAAGGATGGACCTATCAACGATGATCCACATTTACTCCCATGGAAACATAACATCGGGACCAATGACAAACCCAAGTTAGCCTCAATTGGAGATTTTTAGGATAAGCAGACTCCAAAGGAAATTTTCAACCTCCTGAGAGAATATGAAGACTTGTTCCCTTCATCGGTCTCGAAACTAAAGGGGATCAAGGGAGATATAAGGGAGATTAAAATCATGCTAAAACCAGATGCAAAGCTAGAAAGCATCGACCATACCCACTGAACCTGAGGATTAAGGAGAATTTGAAAAAAAAATAGACAAGATGCTAGCAGTAGGGCTTATATTTCCAGTGGACAAGGCAGAGTGGGTAAGTTCGATTGATGTATGTAGCTACAAATATCACTAAATTTGAAGAAGTATTGCATATTTGCAATCCCTTTTAGCAAAATTTTGGGCCACATAGTGTGCAGAAGGAGTATGTATAGATATTTCTAAGGTTGCAGTGATCATGAATATGGACCCACCCACAAATGTAAAATAGCTTAGATCCACCTTGGGACATACCAGTACTACAGGAGGTTTATCCACAACTACGCCTCGACTACTGCACCAATGGAAAAGATATTGAGGAAGGTTGGATGGTTTGTGTGGTCAGAAGAATGTGAGGGTGCACTCAACATACTAAAAGAAAAACTAGTAATTACATTGATCCTAGTCTACTCCGACTGGAAAAAATAGTTCCATATCCACATTTATGCATCAAGCATTACTTTGGGTGTTTTTTTGGCTTAGTCAATGAAAGGTAATCTCAACCACTTGATTTATTTTACCAATAGAAAATTTTCCACAATAGAAAATAACTTTACTACAACTGAGAAGGAGGAACTTGCGATGGTATATTCACTCCAAAAATTCATAAACTATTTACTAGGAGGCCCGTTCAAGTTTTTCACTGACCATTCCACTTTGAAATATTTAGTGAACAAGCCTCTTGGCCAATGTGCTACTCTAGTCCTATTGTAGAACACATAATTGATCGCTCAAAGCCTTGGGCCTCTTTTGATGGTGCCTCTCAAGGTGAGCCCTACTAGGAGGGGTAGGAAACATCTTACATACCAGTGAGTCTCATGTAATAATATTTAAGGTGGCCATTGGTAAAGGGTTCAACAACAAGGCTAAGCTAATGGCACTAAAGCTTATCTAAACTCTGGCAACAGAATATGGGGTTCCGACATTTCTAATATTTGACAATTCTCAATGTGCTATAAAATGAATCAATAGGTAGTGTACTCTACAAATATCTACCATCACTAATGAGGAAGTTCTTGGTATTTTTGAGGGGCTTACCTAGGTTTCCTTTTCTCACATTTTCAGAGAAAGAAGTCAAGGGGCAAATCTCTTGTCAAAAGGTATCGAGCTTTAGCCTGGGGAATGGATTGTTTAAGAAGATTTAAATGGTCTACACAGTGAATATTCCCACTTGCCTTTCCTTTGATCAATGGACTCTTGGATTCTTTTTTTATTTCTCATAGTTGAATGTACATTTTTTTGTATGAGAGGATTGTTTAATTTTTTTTTATTAGAACTATATGCCAGCCTACCTAGAGGTATGCAACAACAGAAAGAAGAAAAACATGCATAGTTTTTTAGAGGTAACATCTAGAGATGAATAGGTCTAGTCTTTTAGAATAATATCCATGAATAAAAATATAACCTTTTCTTGGTAAAAAAAGGGCATGAGAAAGACCATGATTAACGAGAATTTCTCCAAGAAGTACATGAACATAAGCAAAAAGAGTGTTGATATTTGTCCTAAATAGATATCAACAACACCAGTAATAGATAATAGGAGGCCATCAAATCCAAAAACAAGCATATTGAATGCATACCTCTTGTTCCGTCCCAGAATGCCTTGGCAAAACATAGTGGAGTTTTCTCCAATCCATCTCGGTTGACATTTTCGCCCTAATGCCTTAAACAACACTGTCACAACAACCATGATGGTGGGGTTCAAATTCATTCCCTCGTATTCATCTATGCTTGCATCTGGGTATGGTTTGAGATCGATATCGATTACAAGAGTGGTTCAACCACCCTCCCACTCCCACTCCCACTCCTGCATTGGCAAAGTAAATTTCATCCCCCAAATTGATAGAAAAAGTTTTAAGTTATGGAAATACGAGGTAGAGAGGACTGTAAAACAAGCAAGGCAGAGATATGGCTCGCCTGCAATGGTCTTCTCAGCTCTTGAACCTGGAGCATCTAAGAGAAATAATATTAGAGTGATAATATGTAAAAAATTTAGTCATAGGAGTAATAATATTAGAGTGATAATATTTAAAAAATTTAGTCATAAGAGGAATAATATTAGAGCGGTGTAATATTTAAAATATTTAGTCATAATGATCCATATGCTTTGAGATAAAATAAATTTTTAAAATGTCAATTTTTAAAATCTCTTGTGTAGTTATCTATTTTCAAGTATAATATCATAATAATTTATGTCGGTAATGGTGTGATCATTTCTTTTATTTTTTTTAACGAATTTTTTCTAGACCTACACTCCATCAAGAATAAATCATTTTAACATATACCTACTTTTGAAGTAATATATATCATCCTATGGCTATCCTCAAAATAATTATCACCCATAGCCTTAGTGATAGTGTAAGGCTCATGTCAAAGTGGTACGAGCTTCTTATAGGAGTTTGTCAATTTCCATTTATACAAGTCCAACCATAACTCGTCACCAACCTGAAACTTATGTCGAACCCAATGGGTTGTGTATCCACTTGTACTTGGAGTTGGAAACTTTCTACAGAATATCATGAATTCATTGTTTAATTTGTTGGATACGTTACTCAAAATTGGTTTCTTTACATATCTCGTTCCATGTATAGGAGGTATCTTCATGTGTTATACCATGAATATAGCTACATCAATTTGTGCCAATTGTTGGGACCCCGAGCACATCTAAAACGGCTTGTGGCAATAGAAATATGAAGAGTTATGTCAATTTTTTGTTGAAAATATGGAAGGCTTTCAACACATGTATGTGGATCCTCAGAATTATACACTCTAAAGACATCTATAATAATCCTATTGACTACCACTTTCTATTTATCAATATAGGGATGGAAGGTAGTGTATTTGGTCAAGCTTGATGTCCATCATGGACCAAAGGTTAAACCAAAAAATATTGAGGAACCTATTATACCTATCAAGAAATATGGTATTTGGAAACCCGAAGTGAACCAAAATATGCTCAAAGAAGAACTTATGAGTGGATAGTTGGAAATAATACTAGGGCGGCATGTGAATCAATATTATTAGATCAATAATTTAATTTTCCAAACAGATTTGTATATGCTACTCCAACTAAGTGAACTAGTGTGTATACGTGACTATACTTAAGGCAACCAACATATATGCAGAGAACTTTTGATTTACCCAATTTATCATGCATTGAACTTTAATCAGAGATTTATTAGATAGTGTAGTAAAAGTAGAATAAAGCATCACACATAAGCAACACACATGAACACCAAGATATAAGGTGGAAACCCAATATCGGTGAAAACCACCTACTATTGTTGTCTCTGTCTTCTTTTAATAATAAGAAAATTTGTTTACAATTTTGTACTGATGCAGACTTATACCAGTATGCAGACTTCTACCTACAGAAGGTTACAACCTTCTATCATTCTACAGCTTCTCCTAGAAGGGAGCTACAACCCCCTAACTCTTGTACTAGCTGATATATTTACTAGTACATAAGCTGCGACCTACAGAAGGCTACGACCTTCTTTTTCCTCCAAGGACCACGCTTCATAAATTTTCATACTGGATCCATCAACAACATCATAACTGTAATTCAATCATCAAATACATATACATCAACCAATCACTTTCCGAACCAACCACAATCGAATCAATCAATCACTTTGACAACCCATCAATCTGATCATTCAGAATATTGTCACTAGAATACAGTAACCAGAACCCAAACAAGAACCCAAAACTCTACAACAGGAAATAGAAACAACTAAAACATATTTTATAAGGTATATGCTACTTCCATGTGTCGAACCTGCATGTATATGCACTTTTCTCAAAGCCAACCAGTGTATACATCTACAAATATTAATTCATAATTTTGCAGCTATTCTAGACTTTAGTTATACCCAGATTATAATATTTACAGAACAATACATGTGTCAGTATACAAATCTAGAATAAACATGATTAAACCATATGAAGATAATTCATTTCAAGCCTTAAGATCCCGATCCATCATTAGATCTTATCCTCCATCACTCGCTAAGGTTCATCCCTGGTTCAGATCAAGCACAACACCATAAACCAATAACTTGCATACTAGATCTCACACTTCATCAAATATTTGATACTTGAACACCTTGGCCTAATGATCTTCTACTCCTTTTATAGTTTTAGGCCTTCCTCAATACCATGGACCAAAACCACTTAGGACCAATACCTTGTACCTAGGGTCAATACCTCGAACCAAATACCTTGGACCAAATACTTAGGCTCAATACCTCGAACCAGATACCTTGGACCAATACCATGGATCAAAATACCATGGACCAAATACTTCAAAAAAAAAACTTAGTTTTCCAAGGTATACGCACTTTTCTTTCTGTGAAAGTGTGTGTGTACGTATACATGACTTATAAACATTGAACTTGTGTGTATACACAACTTGGTCAAGGTGAACCTGCGTATACCTCTCTTTCTTCATTCTGTGAAGACTAACCTGTAATTCTTTGTTGTTAACTTGCTATGCTATGATCTTTCATCTAAGTGAGTTGCCATCAGGGACAATACCTGTATCATAATGCCAACATGGATTTTGTTGTGACGATCTTTTTATAAGGTGCCAAAAATCCCATCCTAAGGAAGCAATCAACAACAACAAAAACACATCTATTACCATGCTCGGTTGAGGGAAAACATGACATGAAATCCAAGTGCACTAACTCCCAAGGATTATCTAGAGTAGACAAAGGCCTACAATTGGTGTGGATGGTCATTTACTTGGTAGAATATAATTCTTCCACTACTTACAGGGTTTGGCATAGAATGTAGCTTGTTGTCATAGGTTGGGTATCTTTGAAACCCATCATAGAGTGTTTGGCTATGATAGACCTTTGAATGTTTGTGTTGTGTGGGCACTACATCGACAACATGAATGATTAGCTCATAGGGTCCTTGTTGTGTAGCGATTCATAGAATAATGGAACTGGAGATAATATTGTTTCCATAAAGAAGAGAACTAGAATAGGCTCATGAACACCATCAATATCTACTGAAGGGGTTGCAATTAAATCAATAATGAATACAAAAGTTGTGGTCAATAGGATCGAGACCATTAAGATGTTGAGCCATCCAATGTAAAGATGGTTTTCATTGCTAGTGGTTTAGTCACATAAAAGACCCCATAAATGTGCGCTTTGGGATACCCCCAAGATTCAATAAGTAATCCAAAGTGAGAGGATCCATTAATAAGGTGACAATGCTAACAACCCTGAGCTGACCCAAAGTGACACCTTGTGAGTCTTGCGCAATTAGGGTGCCAATTTGAGCATCAAAAGGAGGCATAATTTCACAGGTGGCAACATCTCACATTTAGGGCACTTGGCCACAAATCTTTATGCGCTTTTCCATTGAGGGTACCTTTAACATAATTTAAGGAAAAAATCACATATCTGGAGAAATTTTGGATGACTTGTCACATTCCACTAGCTTCATGCATGAAGGGGTGTTCCCATCCTTTAAGAATATTTTGGAGAATTTCATGGCATAGTCAAGGGTCACATGTATAAAATAAGAACGCCATAGTCAAGAATATGAAAATTGGCATTTGTATCACATGGTGTAAAGGAGAAGGACATAGGTGAAGAGTACTCCATTTAGAAACATCTAAAATCTTGTTTATGTTCTCTTTCCAAAGAAGAGAAGATACCTTGTGACAAAAGACCCAAATTGCCAACGGAGGAAGACTAGGGTAAGGGCTACTTTTTCTTCCATACATTGAGAGAAATTATGTATTTTAAGGTGTGTTTTGTTGTTGAGTTCACATATTTGGAAGAACAATTGCACAAGTGGAAACATCTCACATTTAGGGTACTTGGATACAAATTTTTATGCATGTTTTCTATTAAGGGTATCTTTTACATTCCCTAAGGCGCAAATCAAATATTTCACTAGCTTCACACATGAAGAGGAGATCCCATCATTTAAGAATGTTTTGTAGGGTTTTCATGGCATAGTCAAGTGTCACATTTACAAAATAAGAACTCCCAAGTCAAGAAGATGTAAATTATTTTGCCAAGGGATTCTTAGACGTGGCAGGTGTTATGGCATGTCAAGATGTAAACTATGTTTCTTAGTTCTTTTATGGTCATGGTTAGATGTGAGCCTTGACTTGGTAACTTGTAACTTGCTAAGTGGGATAAGTTGAAATTGGACATGAGTAGACTAATATGAGTTATATTCAGTTCTTAGGTGAACAAGGCACATTCTAGTTGTAGTAACCGTAACTTGGTCTGGTTGTTGTAGTCAAGGAAAGACTTGGTTGGGTTCCCAAGTCCCCAAAAACGTAAGGGTAGTTATGAGGGCATGATAATTAAGGAGTGTTGGGGCATTCCAAGGAATTAAAAAGCATGCTAACACATGCCAAATAGTTTCAATGCATGTTGACGAGTGTTAGGCAGTGCCAAAACATCATAAGGGAGAACTAGGTCAAAATGCATGGAAATGGACAAATAAGAGCATGTACCAAGGAGTGTCAATTGATTCCAAGTTTCTCAAGGATAAATTGTGTTAGGAGAAGGTTAGACAAAGGGAGACTTTGGGTTGGGCACAACATTTTTTTTTCCAATGACTTGGTTGGGTTCCTAAGTCGCAAAAAAAGTAAGGATATCTATGAGGGAATGAAAGTTAGGGAGTACGAAGGTGTGTCGGGGAATTTCAGGAAGTACTAGCACATACTAGATGGCTCCAAGGTATTATAGGAATTCCAATATGTTTCAGGTGCCAGTGTGTGGCATGAACGTGTGCTACGAAGTGTGAGGACGAAGTGCCATGGAAACACAAGGGAGCACCAGTTTCAAATGCATGGAAATGAAGTGTCAGTGAGTTCTATGTGTGCTAAGGAGGGAGTGACAAGGTATGATAGGTAGTTCTAAGGCATGATAGAATGCTAGGTAAGCATATCAAGATGTTTCAAGTGCCAAGGTGTGCCAATGTGCGCTGAGTGTTAGGGAGTACTAGGGAAACACAAGGGATCACTAGGTGAAAATGCATGGAAATGAATGAATAATAGTGTGACAATGAGTGTCAGTGAGTTCTAGGTGTGTTAAGGAGGGAGTGACATGGTATGATAGGTGGTGCTAAGTCATGATAGAGTGTCAAGGTTGCATGCGTCCAAGATGTGCAAGGTGCCAGGGTGTGCAAAATGGGTATTGGCACCAACACTAGGTGCCAATAGGTGCCAAGTGCCAAGTGTCAATGAATTCTAAGTGCCAAATCTTCCTTTGTTTCTTCTCATCTAGTTTCCAATAATTTATCTCAAATAAATTTAATATTAAACCATGCCAAATCATACCAAGTCATCTCAACGCATTTCAAACATGCTAAGACTTTCCATGTGCCAACACATGGCAAGTGCCAATGTGCATCAGGGAGTGTGATGCATGCTATGAAATGGTAGAGCATATCGAAGAGTGCTAAGGTGTGCTATAGAGTACCAATGCATGCTGAGGAGTGTTAGGGAGTACTAGGACAACACAAGGGAGCACTAGGTCAAAATACATGGAATTGAATGAATATGAGGGTGTGTCAGGGAGTGTCAATGAGTGCTAGTTGTCATGCCAAGGAGGGAGTGACAAGGTATGCTAAGCACGGGTAAGGCATGCCATGGAATATCAAGGAATGTTAATAAGTCCTAGAATGTGCTAGGTAGTTCTGGGATGTGCTAACATGTGCCAAATAGTGCCAAGGCATGCCAGGTGCTAAGACATGCTAGGATGTGTAGGGTAATAGAGTATGCCAATATGCGTCAAGGAGTTTCAAGGCAACAAAAGCAATAACCAAGCGAAAATGCAAGGAAATGAACACATAAGAGGGTTAATAAGTTGGGACTTTATCTTTTTCAAAAGGGGCATGCTAGGAAAACTAATAATATGTTCCAATACATGCCAAGTGCTAATGTTTGTCAATAAAATATTATGCCAAGATGTTCCAAGGAATGCTAGAGACTGCATGGCATGCCAACATGTACTTGGGCTTCCTACTCATGGCAAGATGTTCTAGGTACAAAGATGTTCCAAGTACAAATATGTTCCAAGACATGTAAGGTGCCAAGGAATGTTAGTGGACTATTCCAAAGCATGTTAAGGTGTGCCATGAGTGTTGAGGAGTGCTAGGTCTCTCTCATTAATAGAATTGATAGAACTTGATTATGTATTAAATAATATAGTTCCTACACACACTAGTGGAAATTTATTTAAAGGAAATTTGCTAGATAATAAACCTAATAGAGATTAATCATGTGTCAAATAATAGGAAAACTATATTCTTATGACTTGAGGGAAATGATACACACTAATTGCTCCTTAACAAATTGACTAACTATTATAACCACTATGACCTTGGACACATAATGAAAAATACTCCACAACAATGATCTTAAATCGCTATCTTTTGACACAAAATATAGTAACAAGTACATAACATCATCAAAAAATCATTGGAATTATCAATGATGAAGAAATTTTTTTGACCATCACCAAAAGTAACCAAAAACAGCATTGGTGAGGGTCAATAAAATATCGTCACTAAAAGTGTCACCAAAGAGAGAATTAGTGATGTGCCTTTAACAACTCTCACCAAAAATGTCACCAAATAGAAAATTAGTGACGGGCCTTTAACGACTCTCACCAAAAGTTTCATTGAAATGGTTTTGGTGACAAACCGTAAAGGACCATCACTATATACACTTACAACAACAATTTTTTAAAGATTGTCACCATATGTAACATTGTGATGGATCTTAAAGGTCTGTTACAGGCATCAAGCATCATCAAAAACTAATTGGAATGATCAATGATGACAAACATTTATTGACGCCACCAAAAGTAACCAAAAATATCATTGGTGACGGTCAATAAAATATCGTCACTAGAAGTGTCACCAAAGAGAGAATTAGTGATGGGCCTTTAACGACCCTCACCAAAAGTGTCACTAAAGACAGAATTAGTGATGGGCCTTTAACGACCCTCACCAAAAGTGTCATTAAAACTGGCTTTGGTGACAAACCTTAAAGGATCATCACTATATACACTTATAACAATGCTTTTTTAAAGACCATCATCATATGTGACATTGGTGATGGGCCTTAAAGGTCCGTCATAGGCATGACCCTCACTAATGACCTTTTTTCTTGTAGTGTTTGAGTGTTAGATTATTCTTGAGTGCATACATATGAGTGATGAGGAGCCTTGGGTGTTTTAACAATTTCATGATCAGAAGTGAAACCAACCTCAGGATAGCAAGGGCCTGACATAACCATTAGCTCAGGCTCAAGTGCCTCGATAGTCTGGGGTGTTTTGACTTTGTTGATAGATGGATAATCGTAGACTAGTGTCTTAGACGGATTAACAATAGTTGAATCAATATCGTGATCGGATGAAGAAGTAGGGAGATCACGACAACCAAGATCAGAAAACTTAGGATTTTGGTCGACATCCTCATGGTTTGATGAATCGCATAGAGGGGTAGATGAGAAGCAATAATGTTCATCCTTTGCATTTCTGAAAATGATAGATGAAAAATCAAGGGCATGTTCAAAGAATGATTGGTCCTCTCCATTGTCGGATGGTGGACTGACATACGGTGTGTGCTGCGAATGATCAACAATGGGTGCATCCGTGGAAGGAGATACAAATGAAAAATCAGGGATCGTAGGATCATAAAAGATGTCAGGAAAAAATGAAGGAGGTACGGACAAACAGGGATGGTCCTCTATTGTCGGTGGATGTTTAAGATCCCAATCATGTTGTTCATGAATGATAGCGCATGTTGGTTGTGCAACACTAACTCCATCAATGGCTTGATCCTCGTTCACACCAAGTGTAGAGTCTGAAATGGAAGAACAAAAGACAATGTCATCTGGAGGATCATCTGAGTATGAAGACGGAGGTTGAGGTACAAAATACATGTGATAGCCCATTGGATTTGAAACCAAGCTTGCACGAAAATCAGAAGGAGTGATGTTGGGAGGATGTCACAGTTGAACATATGTGTGTGCAAATTCTCCCATGTCACTCTGCAGTGGTGGAGCTGTTTGACGAGGGGACAGCGAACAGTCACTTGTGATAGTGACCGTGTCTATCTATGATCATGCAACTCCATCACCGAAGTATGTTGAACGAGGTCTGAGCTTGAACTTCTTCTTGGGATTGACGGATTGGTTAAGGCGATATTCAAATATGTCCATGAGATATTGAAATTTCATCTGACTTTTCAGGGCTCCAAACATGAATAGATGGAAGCACTTTGAAAACTCCATACTTGATTCGTGCGGGGCCTTCCGTTGTTTTAACAATTTTTTATCAAGTACTTCAGGATCAAAATGGTGGAAAATAAATTCAATTAGATCGTTGAACTACTTGAATGAGTGCACAGAGTTATCAGATAGTGTGCCACACCATTTCAATGGGTGGTTGTGAAGTGTGTGTGCAAGCAACAAATAGATCTTTGTTTCGTTAAAATCTTCCATGCCCTCGATGAGCGCATGGAAGTCATTTAAGTGCTCAGGCTAGGCCACTTTGCCTTCACGATCATACATGATTTGTGACAAGCGTTCCCAGAACTCCCTCTCGAGGTGAAAGATATGTCCATTGCACAAACATTTCGAGGGCGAACTATAACAAACTCCATGATAGATGTGCAAAGACTCAAAAAATATGATGAGGGCTCAGCTTGTCATCTAGCCCTCCTTCTAGTGCGAGAAATGTTGACAGTGCTGGACCCACCAACATGTCAGGGGATCTACCTGGTAAGAAGTCCCAATTAGACCTCAAACCATTTGGTATAGGAGTCCCAGTAGTGGGTCATATGGTATTGCCTTGATCGTAGTTTCACACAAAGGCAAGTAATATGTCCCTTTTGGTAGCAAGGGTGTGACCTGTAGTAATTCAAGGAAGGTTCATGAGCGGTTCTAACACACTGAGGGTGAGGCAAGTGCACCCCCTGGAAACCTGTGATAGAATTGAGTTAAGAAAGGAACACACGAGCAAATATGCATCACAACATGGAAGGAAAGTTAGCTAGCAATCCAAAGTGATTGTTAAACCAACAACACATTTCAGTAAGATTCATACATACATATACAGAAAATAGCTACACATGCATGCATAAGCAAACAGTTACATATATCATTTAGAGTAAACAGATAGTTGAAATACAATATGACATATGAATGAAATGTGTTGGATATGTTATATTAAGAAGTATAAGTTTCATTCATACAATAAATCCATGACCAACCACTAGTTCCAACAGAAAAACATTACGGTCACTTCCACCTACTCCAAAGAGATATACTAGCTCTGCGCAGTGGAGAAGCCAAGGATCTTTACAATATTGTCCAATATTTCTCTAAGATACTCCTATTGGAAGCTGGCCTGAGCAAAAGCCTATACAATGAGTTATGAGGGACTATTTATAGCAAAGATTGGGGTGACCCTTGACATTTCCCTTTGTGACCATTCATTTATCCTCGTGACTCTTCAACTACTCTATGATTGTTACATTCAACTATCGACACCTGAACTTCCACTTGACAGGACGTACATACAATCCACACATGTACCTATTTGAGACAAAAAGGCTTGAGAAATCCATGCAAGACATCATTCACACTTGGACTGTTGTGGTGAGACCAACTCTTTGACATCCTTGTGATGGTTGATGGTGGCAAACTGATGCAAAGATTGGTCCTCCATGATGGTGTCTGTGTGCTCAATGGTGACATCCTGCTAAAAGTGAACTCTTACCTCCATTGCATATGGGTACACTAATATGACCCCTCTGTCCAACTCATTTGATAGCATGTGCATCCTCATCTTGAGTGTCATTAGACCATCAACATATAGATGCATAGTGTCTATGTTGATCTCCAAGTGTGTGTTGGTGACCATGCACATCAACTTGTCGAAGTACATGTTCATCTCCAGTCAGACTTTCTTCTTATCTTCGCCTCAGTGAGTGTGCCAAATGGGTGGGATCGCATGCGTGTGCACAATGACATGCATGTTGTTGAATTACCTTGCATGCGATCAACAACACTGCTCACCTTGTCTGCTTCGTGCCAGCTACTGGGATGGACCTATAACTTGTGTGGGCTCAGTTTCATCCATATGTGCATGTTGCACCCCTTTTGTACTTGTTCCTGTTGCAACTATTTCTCTCGTTTGTTCAACTCCAGTTCTTCCTTGATTTCTTGCTTCAGCATATGCAACTCCTTCTCTATTTCTCTCTCTTCCTTTACGCGATCTTCATGTCACACCATCACCTCATAGCCTAAGTCTCTAAAGTTTCTTTCATCACAAGTGCATCTGCTTGAGCTTGCAACTTTGTTCCACCTCTATGTTGTCAACAACCTTCCTCTTACACTCGCTACATGCAGGTGTGTTGCCTTATGTTGTTACATATGGTGTTGCTCACTGTGATGTTGCTGCCATCTTACCTTTATTTCCTTGTTCACGAACAACTTGATGTCTTCATAGGTAGGAAAGCTCATAGACACTTGCTTGGCTGCAACCCCCATTGTACTCTTAACAGTGTCCTTTGACTATGCTCTCTTAAAGGCCATTGTACTTGTGCTACTAAGAGATAGACAAACACCTGTGATTCCTGGAGACATAGCAATACTCATGATAAGAAATCTATCAGTCGAAAACAAAAACAAACTTGAGGACTGACTTGGAACATACTTGTGTGATTAATTGTGAAGGTTGCGCAATTTTCGTTAGGAGGTCAGGAGACTGACTCCCAAAACCACGCAAGGCATAGTTTGGGTTGTCAAGATGCTGATTGACTACTCAAACTATGCATTGCATGGTCTAGACTGACCTTCTGAAGACTGAAATTACACAATGCACAATTTCAATCAACAGCGATTTGCAACTAGCAAACTGCATTGCATAGTTTATGGGGCCAGCAGGACACTGCCTCCAAGAATTACACAATCCAAGCTTGGATTTAAATGCTGGGTCAGATTGCGCAATTTATGGAGGGAAGGCAGAGCCTTCACTTCATAAAATGTGCAGTGTTAGCTGAGTAAGGCATGGTCTGGGCCAAGGCAGACTAGACCGACCGATGGGTGACTGAAATCATGAGAAGTTTGAATGCATGATGAGTTGAGTGTGAACACGAGTGAATTATTATGCATGCAAACAATAATTTCAGGACTCAGAAAATGGGACATCATGCATGTGGGTGGAGAGGGTCACCGTAACAACTACTGTCAGTGCAAAAACAGTGTCATGCATACGATGACATTGAGATGTGAAAAAAAACTGAAAGGGTGCTTCTACAAGCTAACATATGTCAAAACAATAGCAAGCACTCACTGAAATCAAGTAGACAACACTCACACAAAGAGAAACAGAAAAAGCAACAAAAACATTGCACAATACATGAAAAGCAGGCTTACCCCAAAATAGCTGAGCTAAATGTGTCGACGACTCCTATATGAAATGTGGAATGTCAAAGCTACAAGGCCGATTTGAGGAATGAGCTCTACAATGACTAGTTGATGAGTTTTAATAAAATCAAGGTTATGACACGAATACTACAAATCTAGGAAAAGCTATGCTTGGTGGGAGGTTTCTGAAATGATGCTTGCATGTAACCTCCATCTGCTAAAAATAGATCCCTAAATCAAGGGATGCCTTTGGACAAGTAGTCCATGCATGCAAATCATTTTTGCTCGGTCCCGGAGGGAACCGAACAACCTAAAGGCACATGCATTGATTTGTGAGCCTGGGATGAAAATATGCATAGTTTCTGGGCTAAGCAAAGATGGTTATCCCAGAGGGATTACACAATTTCTTAAAGGAACGGGTGACTATCTCCCAGGATTGTGCAAATTCTAGGCTGAGCAGCTGTCCTGGGTCAGACCTTGCAATTTTCTCAAGGAAGCCTGTCTGACTATATCTCGCAATTTCTGAGTTGAGCAGCTATCCTGGGTCAAACCTCGAAATTTTCTCAAGGAAGCCTGTCTGACTGTACTCACAATTTCTGAGCTAAGCAGCTTTCCTGGGTCAGACCTTGCAATTTTCTCAAGGAAGCATGTTTGACTGTATTGTGCAATTTCTAAGCCCAACAGGCTACCTGGCTAGATTTTCACAATTTCGGCTAGTTGTTGGGTTGGTTGTCCCAGAGGGATTGCACAATTTCTTGGAGCAGCAGGTGACTGCTGCCTAGAATTACGCAATTTTTGGTTGAGTAGCTATCTTGGGATGAATTACACAATTTTTTAGAGGAAGACTAATAGGAAGAATTGCACAATTTTTTAGCCTAGTTGGGTGTCCATCTGGGTTTGCGAAATTTCTGGAGGAAAGGCTGGTTCCTCTCCAGAATTGCACAATTCCCAGAGGGAGCTGATCAACCAGCAGCTGACACTAAGTCCTGAAAGCAGCATGTGAAGGGGGTGGAACATACTTGCAGGCACAGGCTGACAAGACTCTATGAAATAGTTGAAGTTGATGTGATTAACAGTGCAAGACAAGCTGCTGAGGATGGTCGGTAGGGAGGATCCAAAATGAAGCTAAGGAAAAATTTTGGAGGGTGGTTGTAGCTGCTACAATAGGGTCATATTTCTGATTCAATCCACATGTTGCGAGACTGGGGCAGTTCAAAACTTTTAACTACTAATGCAGGAGCAGAGCTCTCATGGGGAATACAGGTATTTGCTTTAGAAATTTCTTGATTTCTTTTTTAATTGAGTTATCCTATCACATGGTGCTTTTCACCAATGTATTCGAGCACTTATGTATTCAAACATTTATGATAAGTTATCTATGTTTGTAGTGTCATATGACCAATGCCAATATCCAATAATGTGAAACATATTTTATATGATCTGAAACTATTATTTAGGAAATTGTTTCCTTTTTGTTTTCAATTTTAAATAACTTTCGTTATTATGAAAAAATATTCAATATATGAACTTAGGGTCAATAGAGGATGAGGTTAAATGTTTTCTCATGCTTCTATATTGAATCTATATTTAATGTGTCCATTTAGAATTTATTCAGTGTGTACTTTCTAGTGTTTTAGGCCTGTAAATTTCAACCCTTTGGGTGGTTAGTCTTGTATGGATCATACAACCACTTATTGTAGTTCCTACTATAGGTGGAAAGGACAACAACACAGAAAAGAACCCAAAATTTTGTCCCTAAAGTCTACAATGAAGTGAGTTTGAACCAAAGATTATTATTTTTTGATATTATTGAATACAAATGTGCCTCTGAAAATCTTAATCATTATGCCTTTCTAATGGATGTTATAGGTGAGATTTCCTCAAAGAATACAGTATGGATCTAGGTGTTGGACAAATTAGAACCTTGTAAATCACATGTGTATGCCACTAGCAATCTGACTATGCATCTTACATTGCAACCTAGAAACCTATAAGTTGAACTTTATCAATTTATAAGATTTATAACCATATACTAAGATTTGAAATGTAATATTTTAACTTTATAAATTTGAAAAAAATTATAAGCTGTCAGTCTTCGCTACATGGACTACATGCTAGATGTCACCTTACACTACTAGAATGCTTGAAGGACAATTTTTTCATTCACAGTTTTGTCTATCCAATTTTTTTCTTGTCCATTTTCTTTTCATTGCAGTTTGATCTATCTTAAGTGTTGTACTTAACATATATATGAACTCCCTTTAACATACCCCTTTTGGGAAGATGCTTTTTGTAAAGTAATTATGCAATGATATGGAAATTAGAATTGATAATACACTTCCATATCTTTCTTCTAAATATTAGTTAGGCATCAATCATAGGATAGTGGTCTCTTTCTAGTAAGATTGTATTTACTATTATTACAAAGATGAGTTAGGGAACTACTTGTCATTAGGGTGTCACTTAAGGTTATTTTGATGACTGTGCAGTGGGACTTCCAGATAAGTCTAAGTATAATAATTAGTTAGACACATTTAATTGTAGGATATATGTAATTTATAAGTTATTTTGATGTCTTATACCATGGATATTTCTCAAATGTATGATAAGGGACACTAGAAATGTGAAGTCCATTATGGGAAGCAATGGGTAGTGTATGGTGGTATAGGACTATAGATTTAATAGTTTCTTTGTTGAGAAACAATAGAAGCATAAGGGAAAACATTGTGTCAAGATAATGTACCATATTGGTAATTATGAATAGAACAATCACAACTTAATAAATACTAATATCATTCTTTAATGGTTATTAATATAGAGACAACAATGTGACTATTTGGTGAAGGGATATGAAGAAAATATAATTATAAACGAACCTATTGTAGCAATCATTGGATATGTATCGATGAAAATGGAATTCACTATTTTGGCTCTCTCACCTTTGGTGTATGAGAAATCCCCTCTGAGGATGAATATTTTCCATCGTTGGGCCATGCATATATTTTCTCTCATGGTAAACAAATTAGTTCATTATGATTATATTTTCTCTAGTAGATCCTAGATGTCAGGAGTCAACGCCATGTATTAATTAAAAGCTCCTAATCTGATTGGTTTAAAATACTTTTCATCCACGGTCCTTTTGCAAAAAGGAGCCAAGTAGAGTAGCATATTTTGGCACAAATTTTATTTTTAAACAATAAAAGAAATAATTTTCATTTATTTATACAGAAATCCTATACAATAATATAGGCTAACTACAACCCAAAAATAAAAAAATTACAGTTATAACCTCCTCTCTCAAACCCAAACTTCTCTAAGGGATATACCCTTTGGGTCAAGGCTATGGTGTTTTTCCAGCAGCTTAAGGAGTTTTTCCTCATTCTCAATCTAAATTTTCTTTAACTCTTCTGACATTGTAAATCAATGCACTAATTTTGCTCATGTCTCATACAACGTTTCTAGTACCTTGTCGAATTTCACGTTTGTTCGTCAACATTTTTTTGTTGTTTAATTGTATTTTCTATCACATGTTGCTGTTGTTTTTCCATGCCCCATAGATCAACTCTAAGCTTTACTATACTCCATAGATTGATAATAGTCTCGTTAAATTTTGAAAAATTATAACCTAATTCCTAAGAGAAATTTTCAAGCTTTATCTTGGACATATTTTGCAAAGTAAAAGTATTTTTCTTGGTTCTAGAATGACCTAGGTCATCTTGGTTCCTACCTCCTCTTGAAATCCTTCCTGCTGACTCCTATTTTCTTCAACCTTAGTAGATAAATCCTTATCTTCTTCTTCTTTTGGGGCATTATACATTCTCCTTGGCCATTTCTTTGCCGTCATCTTTCCACTTTGGTTTTATGAATGTTGATATTTAAGCTTATTATATTGTTTTGTAAGAAAAATCATAAATATGATTGTGTATTTTGATACCCACACTACACATGACTACACATACTGAGAGGGTGTCCTTAATAGGATATATTTTTATATAGGTGTCCCTATTAGGATATATTTTTCTATAGGTGTCCTTATCAACATCAGCTTTTTGAATTCTTTATAGCTCTCCTTGCCTACTAAATATTTTTCTTTTCCTCCTTTCTAGATTCCTTTTTGTCGCTACATATCACATGCACTTGAATAATCTCATCCACATTGTTTTTAGCTTGCCCCACAAATATTGAGATGGAAATTTTTTCAAAGCTTCTCATAATTTTGTGACAAGTGGATGGGGTTTTTCTCCCTTTTGTAGGCTCAGGAGGTGAAAACAAATATGCATTGTTTGTGTTGTTGTTGCAACAACTAGATGTGTCTAAACTTCTTATGATCCACCGCCAAAGGCATATGTGAAGGTGTTATGGTCCTTTATGCATTAATCTATGTTGTTCTCAATTATTATGTACCAAGCTATATTTTGACTTCTACCATCAACTATGAATATAATTTTTTATTTACTTCTACATTATCATATTGTTAGTATCAAAGTATTCGTACATATGGTTTTGATGGACCTGATGATAAATTTCAAGTTTTATTAAACGACTCCTGGGAATTGGTTGGTGTCTTTCTTGTTAGATCAATTTTCTTAACTTTGTTTCATATTCTGACCCTTTGAGTAAACACATAAAAGCATAATAACTCTAGCAAAATACCCTTTAATGGCTGCTATATATGTATAGCCCATTTTTTTTCCAAAAGACTTCTTCCAAGTTCACTTAAAAACCATAGATAGGGATTCAAACCATAGTCCAATATTGTTAAAAAAAAATTAGCATAACATTTTATATGAATTATCCAAAATAATTAATAGACCCACAAATTCCTATCACTTATTATTATGTGGAATGCAAAAGTCCTTTACAAAATTGTTGACTCATGCTATATTCTTATATTAATACTTTATGGTGTCCCATTTCGGATATTGACAGAATCAATAGAAGTAACTTCTTCAATGTAAGCATTTCAGGTGTGGAAGAATTTAGGGTAGCACCTATACATTCCCGGGGTTGAGTTACTAATTCAAAAATTACTAATATATGTAACTAATGAAATGGAGCTAGAATTCAATATGTTCCTTTCCCATGGTTGATACCATATCACATCATCATGCCAAGTGCATGCACATGGCCAACCGCAAGCCACAAGCCTTTAAAATCCACACAACACACTTTTGATAGAGACAAATCCTAATACTAAGTTTAACCAACTAAAGCCTCTCTAGCTAAGGTGTAATTGGAGAAAATAATTGTGAGTAATATTCATGCTAGGCTTTTGCTATCTAAACACCTGAGGGTATTGTCATTTGGTCCTAGTTCATTCTCATCACAAAAGTATTTGATTGGGTAAATAGGTTTAGAGAAATGTGTATGGAATCATAATCAATGAATTCCACAATAGGGAACATACTTTACTTCAACACTCTTAGTCTTGGGAACACAATTCAACAAAGATAGACAAAGGTGCAAGGCAAAGCAATGGTCATCATGTATTCAACAAATGAAATAAAAGTGAGAGAACCACCCTTCAATCAAAATACTTCCCCTCTACCAAACAAAAAATGAACTACAACCACCTCAAGTTCAAGGTCATTTAGCATCACCATTTGGACTAGCAAGCTTCAATGACGCTTATGTGCTATTGGGTATCATTGGAGAGACACAACAGAAGAAATGATGCTCAATACTCTACCTTCACAACTTGCTCAAAAAATATCTTAGGTCAAATTTCAAAATAATAATCCATACGAAATCAAATTCTTATCTTATGTTTTGTGCTTGATTTTTTATATGACATGCCATGTGAGAAATCTCTATGCTATTTTCTCTTTTGATGCATGTGAGTTATGGATTACTAAATAGTGGAATTCATTTTTTGATATATTAAGGTTGAATTGGTTTATGGGATCACATATTATGAATGTTGATATACATATATACAGTGTAATACATTCATAAGAAGTTTGCTAATAAATTGTACACAGGTGTTGTCAAGGAGCTTCAAAACCACAACCCTGATCTGAGAAAAAAATATGATTTATAAAATGCCACACCTTTTATTTATACTGCAACTAAGGTTCATGTTGAGGTGGTTAATGAGCTTCTTGCTAGAGACAGTTAGTTGAGAGGGATTGCTAGAAGCAATGGAAAGAATGCCCTGCATCTGGATGCAATAAGTGGTTACACAGATATTGTTAGATATTTACTAGTAAAAGATCCACTAATGGCTCAAAGGAAACATATAAAGGTCCATACAATAATGCACATGACAACCAATGGAGCTATTTCCTTGGATGTGGTGAAGGAACTACTTTAGGTTGACCGAACAGTAGTTATGCTACCTAACAAAAATGGCAACACACCGCCACTTGTACCTACAATGAATAAGCATAAGGAGGTATTGTCTCTTGATATAACCTACTAGAATTTCCTTTAATTATATGACCTAGTTTAGAGTTGTAAATTTTAATTAGTATGAGAAGGGAGCTTCCCATTTGACCAAGAAAACCAAAGGTAATATTTATTTCCACTTAGTGCCAAAATCAAGATTTATTTTATTTATTTAATTTATATATATAAATTCATATATGAATTTATTACTCTGACATAGCTACCCTTTTTCATTTTAACTATTTTTATTCAGCTACATTGCAGTGATGTAACATTTCATTCTACCATGGAATTTCTAGCCATTATAATGTGATAAGCACATGTAAAATGCATAGCCCAACCATAAGCTTCCACTAAATAGTCAATCTAGTCTATTGAATGTTTTGTTGTTATTTGAACTATGGTTATTGTAAGAGAAAAAACACTTATAGTTTGTGGAGAGTATACAAATTGTTGAACATAATATATTATCTTATCTTTCATGATGATATTAAGACATGTATTTAACAAGCAATAAATACATAAAACAAGATGGTGCAGTCATTGACCTTATATAGTAAACAAAATAGATCATGAATTGAATCACTAATCATTCTAAGAAATCATGAATGTTTTAGTTTTCAAAAGAATTGATTTCCCTCATTAACTGATGTAGGACTTGTTTTGGTTAGTATGCAACTTGGGTTGAACTTGAATTTTGTTTTTGGCCAACAAACAACTCCAGACAAACTTTACCTTTAGCATTATGGATAGGCTCTTTACATGTTTTCAGTGGAACTACTAGAGCATCCGAAAGTTTTTGAGAAGCATGAACTTCCTAAAATATAACATATCCTCTTGTTACCAAAGAATATAAGCATGTCAATGGAAAACGTTTCAAAGTTTTCTCAAGAAAATTTAACCTCTTTTTAGCTACATGGAGACAAAGAAGCTTAATTATATAAATTGTGTCTCTTTGCATTCTTGGGCTAGGAAGACACAATAATTCTATTCATTTGGTTTATCTTTTCACCTTTAGGGGAAATTCATATTCCTATTCTATATGGATCTTTTTGTTATTCCCCTAGATCTATTCCATAAAAGGTAGAAGGGGGATGAAGTGTATTTTTGTATTGTGTACTTATTTTTTCTTTAAGGTTTTAATTCTCACACCACTTTTCCAATTGAAGTACTTATGGGAGGACATATGTATCATTGGGAGGTAGAGAGTGTTTTCCTTGTATCCATGCAATTTCATTTTTGGATACTCATTCTTGGTATGGATTTGGAAGTGTTTGAATGCCCCTTGGATATTTTGTTGGTGTCAAATATATTAGCCAAACTTTGTACTTAAAATTTTAACATATATTTATTGGTTTAATTTCAAAGTCATTATTGATAATTGTATTTTAACATCTTGAATTAATTAATAATGAGAGGTACTCCCAATTAGTTTTCTAGAACCCATAGCTAGTAGGATTCAAGCATGTAACTCATTATTCATAATTTCATCATGCGTGCTCATTGTTTTTTACTTTTTGGCATACAAATAAGTGTTTTAGAGGAAAAAATTTATGCTATAAAAACATATTTACATGATTCATAAGGTGAGAAATCAATTTTTGGAGTAATTGCGAATTTTAGGTTTGATAATTATAAATTATTTATAGGCTATAAATTTATTCAAAGTTTCACTTCTAGTTGAGTATTCAACTAAACATATTAAGTATCTTATACATAACTTATATATATATATATATATATATATATATATAATATATATATATATATATAGATATATATATATATATATTATAATATATTATATATATATATATATATATATATATATATATATTATATATATATATATATATATATATATATATATATATATATATATATATATATGCATCATTAGTGATTCCCATGAAAGGCCCATCCCCATAAATGACTATTGTTCATATGAAATTATGACGATCACTATCTGTCATTATAATCATTATTCATGACGCATTATGAATGTCACCACAACGCCTATAATTTTTTTGATGTGGCCTTTGGTAACATTCAGTTTTTGGTGGCAGAGGCTCTTTTGACTATTGCTAATGAGCTTATGGTGACATTTTTCGACTCTCACCAAAATATGACTTGGTAACAATGAATGAACACCACCATATTTATGCATCAATAGTGACGGTCATGAGAGGCCCATCACAATAAATTGTTCTTTGTTCATATGAAATGGTGATGGACACTACCTATTATTATATTTATTATTTGTGATGAATCTTGAATGTCACCACAACACCTACACGTTTTGTGATGCCACCTTTGCTGACATTCAATTTTTTTGTGACAGAGGTTAAGGTCTGTCACCATTGCTCATCTGAAATGGTGATGGTAACTATCCATCATTATAAATCATTATTAGTGACGGATATTGAATGTCACCACAACACCTATACTTTTGGTGATGCCACCTTTGGTGACATTTAGTTTTTGGTGATGGAGGCTCTTTTGACTATCACGAATGAGCTTATGGTGATAATTTTGGACCCTCACCAATGTCTTTTTTCTTGTAGTGAAATGATTGAAAACAAGAGAGGATGAAAACCAAATTTAAAAATAAATGTATATGAATGTCATGGAACTTTTACAAGTATGGCACATGCATGACAAGATGTATATGTTAGAAATAATTTTTCAATGATGGAAAATTGATGGCAAAGGCATTAATGGGTGAAATAATATTCATAAAGGAACCAATAATTTGAAGCCATTTTTAGTATAGTAGTTCATCTCAATCACTTTTAGAAACTGCTTAGATAGATAAAGATATGAAAGAGCTTTCCAGTGGTATATGGAAGTCTAAAAATGGTCTCCTGGATCAAAAGCTATTGCTAGTCAAAGATTAGAAGTCCTAAATTCAAAGATTGCAGCTCAACTTGGTGGTAAAGTAAAATTGGAGTTAATTTTTGGAATTTTTGCCTATGCAGACATAATCGTTGGTGGAGGTGAATACTTCAGCCTTCAACATAGTTGGGAGTCAAGAGATACTACAGATGCACAACCAAGAAATCACTCTGACCCCTGACCCCTGACCCCTGACCTATTCTTGAAATTTCATTTTATAAAGAAAATTCATTAAAAAACCAAGTTCTGGGACTTTTTTTAGCCATATAAAGGATGACATGTGACATTATTGTATTGGCCAACATAGGTGATATGGATGCACAAATGGATATACAATGATTTCATCATGATGTCAGCAGTGGCATGGAACCTATGAGAGTGTGACATGTGGCATGTCTTTTCAACATTTTCATGTGTCCAAGCGGGCCAAATTCTAGTGACATTTGACACCACTAGGAAGCCTCCACATGGAAAAAATGATGCAAGGATGATGCCAATATGATGATGTGGAATTAGGCCAGTGGTCATGTTTAGTGAAGTTTTTATGTGTAATTGATTTTCACAGACATACAATGAATTATAGCTGGAGGTTGGGATTCCAGGCAGTTGGAGACAATTACCCACACACAGTAGGTGTTAAATGGAAAATTCACTTTTGTGGATAAATATGAACTCCCTAGATCTAGTAGTATGATCTAGAATAATAGAGGAAAAAAAAGATCTAATTTTTCCTTAGAGAGATTTAAATATGGAAAAGAGACCTACCTGGAATCTATAGTAATTCCTCCTCTTTCTTTGCTTATAAACTCCAACCTTAGCTGGATGAGATATAAATGGAACCTGCAAAAATGAATAAAATAATAAAGCGAACTTCAATATCGACATAGCATAATTCAATATCTCTAATCAATGAGTCAAGCTGGAATTGAAATACATAAGCATCAACATGACACAAGTATAGGAAAATAGAGTGCTTTTTGTATTAATAAATAAAGGTGAGAGTTACAACCATATATAGAAGTTGACTTTGTAGATGTCTCCCAATTGTCTTGTCCTTCCTTTCCATAAAGAAAACCTACACACTCAACCCTAATTCATGAATGGATAGGTTCCTTAAGCTCAAGGTAGTAGTATGAGGGCACTAGTAATCTCTAAAAGCCAACCCAAACTCCATAGGAGGTAGTAAATTTATAGGGTAAACATGGTAGTCTAGGATTTACCAATATAGACTTGAGATCCACTTATGAGGGAGGATAGGCTCAAGGGATAAGAGATAATATCACAAGAGTAGGACCAGATAAGAATTCAAGATCTATATCCATGGTAAATGGTTAAAACCACCTTAGAAACTTCTAGAAGGAGAAGATTTTAAAATATTTTTTTATTTTCCCAAAATTCTAGAATCATCACACCTATATAATGGAGCAACCCGTGTTGATAAATGCATATTCTCAGTTATGAAACTTGCATCCAACACAGGTGGATAGGCATGTAGGATGCACTAGGGCTAAAAACATGATCTTTGAGTAGATAGACCCAGAAACTTAGACTTTTTTGGAGATATGATGCTTTGGGATTTGCAAAGGAGTTATGAAAAAGTGTTCAAGGATGTTGATTGATCTAGTTTTCAAGTATTTTTTGTTGATGTGACAAAATGGCATGTAATAGATTTCCCCTAAAGTACAAATTTAGAAGCAATGGTTTGGGAAATAAGTGATTTACCTTGTGACAAGTCTGGATCAAGAAGAACTAGTTCAATATCGTCATCTATTACAATACATATTATCATCATGATATCATTGTTGAGGGAGGCAAAACCATTCTCATTATATAATCCAATATTACATGTATAATTATCATGAAGTCTTGTCCATTGATGACATAGTGTGGACCCATAATTTGATTATTTCATGAATGATCATAGCCATCGTACTTTGTAATCTTGTATGAGTCCTAAAATCATAGCTCGAATGGATGGAACTATTTATGGGGTCTTCTACCTCATCAGTCGATAGTATGAGTCTAACCATGTGAATAAATGATTTGAAGTCAAACATGGTAGACACCATTTGATTACTAACCGATGATGTAATTCATTAACAAATGTGAGAGAAACCATCGATAATGATAATGGCTCTCAAGGTTCTATAGTAAAATCTATGTGGTGCGAATGAATGAGCTGAAGTTCAACACCACACAAAATCTTCCATTCAAAGGCCAATGATGAAAAACTGTCACCGAGAGTGAGGAAAATTGCTTTTGATGTATGTAAGCTCCAAGGTACCAAAGGGATTTTCTAATTCAACTTCTTGGATAATGAGATGATGTCAACAAGAAACAACCCATCAACGGCGTGAAACATGTATCAATATTTGAGATAGAATGATGTTGATGTAGAGTTGGTTTAGGAGTGGAAGACATGAAGTAAGGTTTAAGAGTATTGTAGCAGATATTAGCTGAAGGACTTCTCTTGAACATATCAGTGACACTTTATGGATTTGGAAACATTGACCCAAAACTCATTGCAAAGGCTTTTGATATGGTGTGATTAACCAAAGAGGAAAGTAGATTTCCCAACCAAATAGTCACAGAGATGAAGTGAAGGGGTGCCATGTTTAAGAGTGACTCATTTCCATTAATAAAAACCCAGTTTTCCCAAATTCCCAACTATTTATCGCCAACACCTCTTTATTTTTGACGAGCTTGAGGAGGATAACATGTGCCTGACCTATAAGTTCATCCATTGGATGAATCCTTCTGAGTATATTTAATGAACCTTTAGAAGGAGAGATCTGTCCCTGTCATGATTGCTAAGTCCAACATTGTCTGATGATTTTACAAGTTTGTTAGAGGTGTAACTTGACTTCTGTTTAATGTTGAGAGAGTTTGAAAAAGAGGTGAAAAAGAAAAATCCAAAGGTTCCTTTTCATAAATTTAGTCTCTTGAGTTTGAAAAGGCAGAAAACGATAGTCAGGAGCACCTTTTAGTCATGTTTGAATAAAGTATTCCTTTTTCATAAATTGTTTATCTGAGTCTAGAAAAGGGTTAAACTTATATTGATTACATGTCTTTTCATTTACTTTAACAAGTTTGAAAAGGCAAGTGCTTAGCAATGTTTTCATGTTTTTGGAGTCTGAAAAGAGCTAAAAGAGGACTCCTCGTGGAGGAATGAGTGGTATAAAAGGTAGAAACTGGTTCTTTTCATGATGGAACTACTCAAAGCATGTAGAGGTTAAGAGGAATACTAACAAAACCAATTATCACAATTGTCCCTCAGGAAAGGATAAAATAACCAAGTGAAAGTGTATGATTGGCCAAGTAGATGTTGACGATGGAATGAGAAAACCAAGGCTCATCTAGAAAAAATAGAATGATAAAAATGGAAATCACGAGGGGTAAAATATGAAAATGGTTTCATTTCTATGTAATCTTTAAACATGTGGAAATTATGCTTGAAATTGGTTTCATTTTTACACAAGCTTGAAATAAGGAAAAAATTTGCTTGAGATTACTTAAAAGTAGTTTCATTTTTACACAAGCTTGAAACAAGGAAAATCTATGCTTGAGAGTAGTTTCATTTTTACACAATATTGAAACAAAGGAAAATTATGCTTGAGATTGGTTTTCATGCCCCCAGCATAATAATGCAATTTTATGAACATGCCTGCCAAGTTCCATTTCATTCACCTAAATAGACTACTTATTACTAAGAGGATGATGGAATGAAGGTTCATTTACAAGATCAAGTGAATGACTTGAATCAAAATTTACGAGATCTAGTCAAAGACTAGAATTGGAGGGGCATCTATTTCATTTTTTAACAAGCATGACAAAGTAAAAGAGTTATGCTCAAGGGACCTTGTTTCATTTTTTAATGATCTTGACACAAGAAAAGGAACTCTGCTTTGGACATTGTTTCATTTTTTAACGAGCTTGACACAAGAAAAGGAAATTTGCTCCGAAATCATATCATGGCCCTCAAAATTTCATGGCTTCCAAGAGGTTATCATCATATGGGAGAACAATTCTATGGAAGATATCCAATCAAACTCCAATGCTCCTAGTAAATGATTTACCACATCACCTACTAGATTTAGGTCAAAATAAGTTTAGAAAATAGTGAAAATATCATTTGCATCAGTAGGTATGGGCATGGGATAGGTTGCCACATAATTGACCTATGGTAGGGAATATACCACTCACATATTTGGAACATATAAGGAAGTCAGATGATTGATAGTCAAATTAGAACCAACGAATTAAATTTTATAGTCATTATTTTTCCATCATGTGGGAAACATGTCACTTGAAAGATTATGGACACGACAACTTTTGTAGCGTAAACATAGTCTCACCCTAGGAGAAAATTCAAATCCAAGTGGCCTATGAAAACCATAACATCAATACATATAGTATTTCCTCCCAAAGTAACATGAAAAAGAGGAAGGATCCCTAAATATTGATTGGTTCTCCTATTAAAATCTAAAATATTTAGAGTGGTGGACACAAGCTGTGGGGAACCCAAATATTTCCAAGCAGTGGAGGATAAAATTCTAACAGAGGAACCCTCTTCAATAACAATGTGAAATATGTATGTATTATAAGCCTTTTCCATGGCTTATAAGGGCATGTAAGAAGGGATATGAGGTCATGTCAATAGGCTCCAATTAAAAATAATAACCTCATTACTTAGAGGGGGTTCTATGACAACAAGATAAATTCCCTCTTGTTCGGTAGAATCATAAGAAACAAGAAGAACCTGAGCAATATGATCCTCATTCTCTACATGAAAAGTACGATTGAATAAAGGTGTAATTGGGTTAACAACTTCCTCAACCAATGGTTGGTTGGGAACGAATTCATTGGATTCACTTTCAGAGAGAATAGGATTAATTAGAGGTGGATTTGAGTCAATGACTCAATCAATTGGTGGAGGATTATGAGAAAGCTTTTGGTAACTAGTCAGATGTCGTGGTTGATAAAATGTAAGGTTTTCCAATAATTTTGAGGCTTCATCCATATAAGTAAAAGGTGAATATGACGATTCCCTTCACATAACCTATAGGGAAACTTAAATTTACCCTTTTTCCCATGGACCTTACTATCACTAGTTGATGGTTTATCACTAGTATGATCTCCAGAGGCTAATAACAAAGGTTGATGTGAGCTTGTGGACCACATTTCTAATACATGTGCAATACCAGTGAAATCTCTAAGAAGGTGATCACCCTTACAAATCATACAATGGAATTCAACTTTACGGGGTTGGTCTAAAAGTTTCTCGACATTAGTTTCATTCATAGCAATTTTTGTTTGGTTTTCCCCCTGCTTATTTTTCTTCTTCTTCTTCTTCTTACCTTCCTGGTTACTTGAATCGAGACTTTCACCATGTGAGGAGGAAGAAAAGGATGAAGAAACAACAGGAGAAGAAGGAAAAAGGGCCAACTTTAGGACCAACTTGAGGTTGATTTTTTTCATGTGGAGGACTACTTAATTAAGAAGTAGCTTTGACATTCGAAACCAAAGAGGTTACAAAAAACCAAACTGGTAAATCAATGGTAAATTCAATAAGGGACAATGTTGCCATATAAAGTGCACCAATATTTCCAAAAGAAGGAAAAAGTTTAAGAATCCC
This sequence comes from Pinus taeda, assembly GCA_000404065.3. Lineage (NCBI taxonomy): Eukaryota > Viridiplantae > Streptophyta > Pinopsida > Pinales > Pinaceae > Pinus > Pinus taeda. The sequence goes on from APFE031456090.1 coordinate 36,951, forward strand.
ATCAAAGGGGTTTCCTTGACTAGCGGACTTAAGAAATGTTGTCATTAGTCTCAACCTAATCTCTACTAAGGATTTGTTCCACAGTGAATTTATTGATTTTAGAAATTAAATACATAAATAAAGAAAATGGGTAACTAGGGAAATAAGGGTTACCAAGTCACTATAAACTACAACATATTGTTTCTAGTACGTGTAGGCAATCTCCCCAATTTTGTGTTTGGTGTATCATAGATAACAATGCAGTTGACTCGATTTCCTATGGGAGGATAGCAAGCTAATGGGGACTTCCAAAATATACCCGGAGGTACATGGAAGCACAATCTATAGTATTGTTGTCTAATGTGTCATGTACGATAAGAAGTATTCCAATGTACCTTTCATACGTGGAGCTCCATCTAATATACCTGAAGGTACTTGGAAAACGATCTGATATACTTATATCCATGGAAGATCGACTACCCCCAGAATGTAACGCAGACAAGTAATAGAAACTCCTATGTTTAAAGGCACCATAAGACTAGACCTCTATGTGTGTCATTAATGTTCCACATGCTCCTTAGATTGATTGAGTAAATTTTAGATTTTTTCTTCAATTATGTTTCAATTTCAAGGCTTATGGTATGAATTCACCTGAATTCCCTATGATGCAACTAGCATGATGAAAATAAATATTTTTCTTTGAATGAAGATCCATCTGCAGGAAGGAAGAAACAAGAAATGATGCAAAAACCAAAGAGGCAATTAACAAATAGATTCCTAACTAGATCTTTCAATTTCACTATTCCAATTCAATTCAAATCCCTAAATAATGTCAAACCATGCAATGTAATCTATGCACAAATCCCTTGAAAACTATGCAAATTCATTCTATGCACAATTTCCTTTCATGTTTTGAAAATGAGAATTCTAACTATGAAAATGTAATCTGTGCAAGAGAATTATTCAAAGCAAACACAAGATGATTCCAAATCAGTGAAAGGACAACATAACAAGACTACTTATGAACAACAATACCTTCCTTCACTAATGCAATGAAATAACCAATCAAGTGTAAAGGAAATACCAATAAATCGAAATTTAATCTAAGGATTTCATTAACATTATGAATCAAAATGAACTTGGATGAGAATTTCAAATATTAAAAAAAATGACACTCAAAGTGATTAAAACTCATATAGAATTTCATCTTTCCCCTCGATGTTGAGGGGGGGGGGGGGGGATATTGGCAAAAAATGAAAGCATTAAAACAAATAAAAATTTGTAAGGAACTTGGAAAAAGAGAAAAATAAGAAATAAATAAATCTTGTCTTTTCCTTTTCAATTTCAAGTGCAATGAAAATGAAAATGAAGCTAGATTATTAACCAAAATAACTCACATAGACTAAAACTGTAATATTAAATTATTTTATCAAATCAACAATCAATCTCAAGTGTTTACAAACCTAATGACAAGAAGAAAGAAAAAAATTAAACAAATTCTCATCAAAGGCAAACAAATCCAAATGTAAACACAATGATCGCTTTACATAGACATAGACAAGTTCAAAGAGTCAAGAAAACCTTTTGGACCAAATAATAACAAAGAGAAAGACAAAGAAATGCAATTGCACTTCCAAAGAGTAGAGATTGTGTTTGAGTGCTCTATCTCAGAACAAAGAGTGCATTGGGGCTAATTTGGGCAAAATATGACACAAGAAACCCTACCAGGCTCAAAAATATGTTTTATTAAGGTCAATTATTGTCTAAATAAGTCAATTAAGGTTGCTTTTAAAGGTGAAAAGATGTTAAGGCCACAAAAACCACTAAGGGAAATATCTATCCCTTGTGGAGTCGTCAACTTGTTATATGGAAAATTCACTTCTATGGAAAAAAATGAACTCCCTAGATCTAGTGTTCTGGTCTAGAACAATAGAGGACAAAAAGATCTAAGTTTTCCTTAGAGAAATTAAAATACAAAAAATATACCTACTTGGAATTTGTATTAAGTCCTCCTCTTATCTTTGCTTGTAAGCTCCAATCCTAGCTCCACGCACTATAAATGGAACCTGCAACAATGACTAAAACAAGCAAGGGAACTACAATATCCACATAGCATAATCCAATATCTCTAATCAATGATTCAACATGGCATTGAAATACGTATGCATCAACATGACACAAGTATAGGAAAACATAGTGATTTTTGTGTTAATAAATAGAGGAGAGAGTTACAACCTATATAAGTTGACTTTGTAGATATCTCCAAAATTCTCTTGTCCTTCCTTTCCACAAAGCAAACCTTCACACTAAACCATAATGCATGAATGGATAGGTTCCTTAAT
>APFE031456090.1:52409-66199 GCA_000404065.3 Pinus taeda
ATGTTTTTACCTTGCTCTCTATTTAAGCCTTTGTCATGGTCTGCCTCTTCATATGGTCCTGATGATGAACCACACTTGTTGGTTCAAAACGCGTCAACCAAAAATTTCTCTTATGTAATTTCTACCGAAAAACTTTGCTTAAAAGAATGTATTCCTATTGCTCATTTTGTATTCTAAATATAATTGATTTATTTTTAGCAATCGAAAAGGAAAAGCTGCATTTTCATAAAAAAATTACAATATATGCTTATGAGCTCTTCGACCATATAAACAAAACATACATTAAATAGAATTTAATCTAAAGTGGTGGGTCTTGTGGACCACTGGATGTCATCATACGCACGTCAAAAAACCATGAATGGTTCTTATGAAACCAAATACTACTTACGACGGGTGCCTCCGGTGATTTGTGGTATTGTGGGGGTATCCGTTGGAATGAACCTTGACCGTAGATCTCCAAATGGGAAGTTTCACAATACAACCCTTTCCAACGGGTGCCTATCATTAAACTTTGATTTTTTTGAACCAACATAAAACCATTGATCTGAGCATAAAACAATGTGAGTCATCGATCACTTCAATTTATACAAGAGGTAAAATCTTGGTTTTATTTCCAACGATATTCCAAATATTCCAATCTCGAGTTATCAACTTTATAGGCATTTTAATGTTGTCATCATAATAAACACTCCACCATGGAGTTAGCCATCGAACTTCTAGATTTGAAGACTCATGGAGATATGTAGGAGGCTAACACAAAACCAATGTTCTTCTCAAACTTTAGCTAAAGGAGGTTTGAAACCAACAATATGCATTGCAGCGCCATAGCCTCTCCCTTATTCATCCCCACATAAAATCATAATATCATATTTATTTGTATATCAACATACCAAGCATGAAATATCATCTCATTTTCTTTCCTCTTCCTCCACATCATTTTGTGATCTTTCACGTAGAAGTGTTTGTTGCGACACATTGTTAGATGAAGAAGGTTGGGTTTTCATGTCTATATTTTTGAAGAACTTCTCTATTGCTACATGATTGTTATAACACATTTATCAAGAGGGTAGAATGGCTAGCACACATATTCAACTAAGTAATCAACCAAAACACAAGTAACATTGCATCGAATAAAATATTGAACTTACACATCATCCACATCATCTCGAGAAATACCCAGGCTACCAACAACAATATCAACACTAACCATAAGAAATCGGTTATATGGGGGCTAGTTGCTAAAATGACTCCACCTGTTGCTTTTACCACGTATTTCAAGGTATCTAAACTTGGGGGCAATGCATTCTACATAAACAGATATTCAAGAACCATGTAGTGCGCTATGACCAATATTTTCTTACAATAAACACCATTTTCTAAGAGTTTTAAAAATGATGGTACCATCTTGTTGTACTCCTCTAACTCCCAAATATAGAGTTTGGAGTAGTTAGGGACATATTAAGGCATGGAAAATTTCACTTCATCCTTGGGGGATGGATGGGCTGAATCTGCTGAATAATACAACCATGTCTGCAAAAATGTAGGTGATAATCCTTTGGAACATCGGCCAAAATAGAAACAATGAGAGGATATGCACTTTTCACCTTGTGGAGACCCTTTACAAGACAAACATCACCTTTCACTTGATAAGAAATTCATGTATGCTTTGTACTTCTTGGCTGCAGTAGCCTTTGATATAAAGATCTCGGCAAGAATATCTTTATAGATTAAAACGGTCTGTAGTGACAGATAAAGGGTGTTCAAAACAATAATATTTTCTAATAGGAATCTCATTCCTGATTATCCACATGTCAATTTCTCAACTCAATTCAATTGTTCTACAAAACTTCATATTCTTGAAAAGGGGTCAGTGGTGGTGTAGTTGTTAGATAGTTTGAGCAATATAAGATGGTTTTTTTGATATATATATATATATATATATATATATATATATATATATATAATATATATATATATATCCCTTACTTACAAGAAATTCAATAGATGTATGGAAAAATGGAATAAAATGTGGGCTGGAAGGCATAAATATTACTCCTAAGACAGATAAACATCCAGCATTCCACGATATATAATCCCATCACATGGACCACAATAATGAATTTTGATTCATTTATCCCACATGCATAGTGGCATTGTATAAAAAGGTAATCAATATGCCAACACCTTTATTATACCATTTTATGATGATATGAGTCGTGGGAAAGCTTGAGGCCCTAATTCAAATGGTTGCATAGGTGAATGGCCCCCTCGCTGTCGAAATATATCAGTTTTTGCCAAAAAGTAATATATCCTTTCTGTTTTAACAAAGAGAATTGAAGCAGCACCAAACCCATTGCTCTCGATTTCCCCAAAGATAGACAATTATGATTTGATTTATCTTTGGATAGTGCAATGAATTTCGAGAAGGTTTAGCCTCTTCTTTGAGAACGATTAACCTCATGGAATAGAAATAGAGACAAAAATGAATTTTTCCAAGTATGTTAATTGACTCCCCAACAATTTGAATAAAGTGATTCACATTTTTGGTTTCTTATATAGGCATATCATTTGGAATTGACGTTGCAGCTTGAAGTGTTATAGTCTCTATCATTACTTTTATTATTAGTCCATGCTCCACTGTAAATGTTCCTTGGATACAGTCTATTTCAAGCTTGCAAATTGAGCCTTCAATTGCGAAATACAAGTTTTCAAATATATTTTAATGTAACTACAATAAAACTAATATTCTTAATTTTGAAAAACTAATATTCTTAATTTTGAAAAGTAATTAGTTTTGAAAAGTAAGTCCTCAAACATTATGTTAGCCTTAATCCTCTTATACATATCTTGTAGCTTCTCTAGCTAAGAGAACTTTTAAACTTTCTCGAAGTAGATTTTTATGCAGTTTTGGTTCTTTGCTAAAGTTTGCTTGAAAATACTATGAGCATTTGTCCTTTTAAAATTTGGCTATAACACATAGTAGCAAAAATTGGAGACAATGCAATAGAAAAAGGAGATCCAACATAACAACTGAGAGGAAAAATGACCATGCAGTCTAATATACAACCAAAGGCAATTCAAGTGTTGCAAAACAATAGGAAGAATTCGATTAAGAAAAACCTAAACAATGTAGCTCAAGAAATATTCAGAAATTGATTTTCTCCTAGGTATGAAGACATATTTCTAGGTTACTATTTTACATCCACAAATTATGGGTACAAGGTAGCAAATTTCAAGGTGACTCTATCGTTTATATAGCTCAGGCCATGAAGAAAAAATTATCATCCAAATTATCAACCTGTCAGGCAAAGGATGAATAGACCCAAGTAATATAATTTTCTCTCTCCTTTGAATAATATGATTCAATGTTATGCTTGCCCTAATTTTGGGCATAAAGCAACTAAATGAAACCTTAGAAATGAAAGGCTTGATCCAATTATCAAACAAAGAAGCTAGGAACCTAAATTATGGATGGAAAAAGAAAGAAAAAGAATTGTAGTATTGTTATATATGCTCGGAATGAAGGTATTCATTGGTATGTGGACAGTGGTTGTTCCAAGCATAGGTTAGGAGACAAAAGTAGGTTCTTATCATGGAAACCAATTGAGAACGGTATTGTGACCTTTGGAAATAATGCACATGGTAATATTGTGGGTAAAGGAGTTGTCAACCTAGCTAATGGCAGACATAAATCCAAGAATATGTTGTTTGTTTATGGATTGAAGCATAACTTACCAAGTGTGTCTCATATGTGTGACCAAGGTTATTATGTGTTATTTAAATCTAAAAAATGCCAAATTAAGTCTGTGGGCATAGGAAAAGTAGTTGTTGAAGTTGTTAGAACAAATAGTAATGTATATATGCTAAAAGAAAATGCAAACAGGTGTTCATTTTCAAATATTGATGTGAGTCGGTTGTGGCATCAAAGACTGGGATGTATGAACTTTGATCAAATTTTCAAATTGGGAAAGAAGAGTGTTGTTATAGATCCACCAAATATTTCAAAGCTTGAGAATACTATTTTCAAGTCATGTCAAATTGGCAAGCACGCGCAAGTAATATTCAAGTCCAAGGAGAACTTATCAACCATCCCATTTCAATTAGTACTTATGGAATTATGGGGTCCTTCAAGAACTCAAACAACTTTAGGTAAATTGTATTTCATATTTATCATTGATCATTTAAACAAAATGATATGGGTGGAATTTGTAAGATAAAAATGGGAGGCCTTTGAGAAGTTTAAAGACTTTAAGGCCATGGTTGAAAATGAGACAGACTGTAAAATAAGTGTATAAAGTATGATAATGGAGGTGAGTTTACTTTGGCTTTCTTACAGAGATAGGGATGAAGAGTTAAAATAATTAAATACGACATTTAGAATAATTGATAGAGCTCTGAAAGAGACTTCCAGTGGTATATGGAAGTCTGTAAAGTTATTGTCAGACAAAGATCATAAGAACTAAAGTCAAAGGTTTCAACTAAACTTGGTAGTAAAGTCAAATTGGAGTTAGCTTTTGGAATTTTGGCCTAAGTCGAGAACATTTAGAGGAGGTCGCAACTTTGGCCTTCAACATAATTGGGATTCAGGATCTATTGTAGATGTGCATCTAGGAAATCTCTTTGACCCCTAACGTGTTTTGGAAAAAAAATTACAAAGAAAATTCATTGAAAAACCAAAGTTCGGGATATTTTTTCAGTTGTATAGAGATGACACATGGCATTATTTTATTGGCTAACAAAGGTGATGTGGATGCATAATTGGATGATGATGTCATCATGATGCATTATTGACATGGCACCTATGAGGGTGTGACATGTGGCATGTGTTTTTGGAATTTTCAAGTGTCTAAGTGGGGCAAATTTGGGTGTCACATCGCACCACTCATAAGCCTCCATGTGGAAAAAATGACATAAGGATGAAATTAGAAGGATGATCTAGCACTCAAGCTAGATGTCATGTTTGGTAAAGTTTTTATGTGTAATTTATTTTCTCAAAAATACAAAAAAATATAGTTGTAGGTTTTGACTTGGAACCAGTTGGGTCCCTAAGAAGTTAGAGGCAATTACAACAAGGAATAGATGACGACCTCCTCCATCCTCCTGACCTACATTGAAATTAACACCAGATTCAGAATTGGTAAGTTCTAGTCGGGAGCTAGGCAATTAATTAAGAAGGTGAAAATTGATAGAGCTCCAACCTCTTTCAGCCCTCTAACTGGTTTGAACTTGGTCACATCTCTAGGTCATATGGTGAAAGCACTATTAGGTAGGTGCTCCAGTAGTCAAGAGAGGAGACTAGTAGTTGGAGATTTTTATTAGTGATATGGACAAAGTTGGCAGTATATTTGGTGATTTTACCAAATCTGATGGTACGACAAATTTGGAAAAGTTCTATTAAAACTTGAAAATATTTTGGAATTGAAAATTTAGACAATTTAACTTTGGTTTTCTTACAGAGGCAGGGATGAAGAGTTAAAATATTTAAATACCACATTCAGAATAATTGACAAAAGTAGTAGATAAGAAAAAAGAAAGATTCATGCAAGAAAAAGAGTTGAAGTTAACTAAAAGTTCAATAACTCAAATTATCAGCTCAAACTCTATATAAGAATAAGTGAGTTTGTAAGAAGAGTATTAAGATGTGTGTGAAGCTATATGTGTATGGTGGTTTGATAAGTCATCAAAGGTTGTTGAATGTGATTTTATGGTATTTGGGATGAGTAATTGATGTTAGTATTTATTTGTTTTATGAAAGGAAATGACCGTCATGATTTTAGTTTTAAAATGGTATGAAATATGAATCAAGTTAAGCAAGTAGCAATCGGTAGGTCAGGGGTTGTATCTCCTTCTAGTAGTGGCTTGTAAATAGTTAAGTGTCATTGCTTCTTTCAATTGTAGTTGATAAACTAGGTTTTGTTGCTCCTTTCAATTGAAGTTGATAAATTAGGAAGTAGTAGATTCATTTTGATTGTATCGAGAGAACTTTATAAAAACAAGTAGAAGCTTCCCTTTGTGGAAATAATTGAAGAAAATTTTGAAGAATTTATGTGTTTTATTTTTTCTTTTTGTGTTGATTCTTGTGATGTTGATATGAATTTATTTTGAAGTATTTATTGGTGTCCAAGTATTCTTTACTAGTGAAAGAAATAGTTAAATTTCCTACAATATTGATTCACCTCCCCTCTCAATATTGTCATAGTTTCTAATAGTATATGCACATGGTTAGATGCATGATTAAAGGAATTGTTTGAATGAGTAAATTGGATCCATATGCAAATTAAATTTATGAATACATTTAAAATTGTAATGATGGACCTGTAACTAATATGTGAAGTTGAGATAATTTCAAGGGTTTTTAAATGTTGGATCATCAAGTATGCTAAGAAGCCAGCTTAACTCCTTGAAAAAAACTTAGCTAAGAATGCATGTGATGGTAGCCAAGTAAGTAGGGAAAGTAGCTAATAAATATAAAAAGGTAAAGGAATTGGGTAATAATTCCTTTCAGCTAAATTTGGTATATTTTGTTTTTAATGAATGTATTGTGTGGATGCCCAAGAAGGGGTATGGCTAAAGGAAAAAAAATGTCAACACAAAAATATTGAGTAAAATATTAATAATGTGTGCATGCATTAAGCTACAAGATTGAACAAAAATTAAATGAATGAATAAGACACTTATGAGATAAAATGTATTTGGTAATGCATTGAGAAAATACATGAAAATCTAAGATGTGTGAAGCAAATTTAGGTACTACAATTTTGTTCATGAGCCCATGAGTATTGGCCCAATAGTTTATAAGCTTGAGACAAGTGATCATATCATATAATGTTGAGTTTGTTGATAAGGAACATGTAATTGAAGGACTAGCTGTTTATAGTAAATATGAAAATTTTATGGAATTTTAGATATATGAAAGAAATTTTGTCATTAATACTTAGTCGTTTATGACAAACGCTAGAAGTATTCAATGTGTAAATATTTCTAAAATCTTTTTGATGCATTCATGAGTTACTATGGCATGATTTGGTCATGACATTGATATAATCAATCGTGACGGTACATATATTGAGTGCATGCATGCTTGTATGAGACAATCAATTGCATGACCAAATGTCATGAAAAGAAATAAATTCTAATAATTTTGAGGAATTTTTGAGTAGTGGAATGAGTAGCATGAATCCCTCATCCTGCAAAGCAAAGTGGAAGCTAATGACTCATGAATTTAGAGATATATATCCTTTAGGTTTGACCCTTTGGTTTTAGAATAAATATTTGAATGCATTATGGAATTCCTCGAATGATTTTGATGCAAATAAATAATACAATGACAACTTTATTCCAATTTATTTTTAAATCAATTGAAAGCGATTGATTTATTATGTGTATAATAATTCTGAGATCATTTCGGGAGATGTCAGAAATATTTCATCGACAATATTTTATGTATGAACACTTACCACTATTGGGCTGATTAAAAGTACATATTGTAATTTAAATCACCTTGGTTATGATAATCAAGGTTGAGTACTACCATATGCATGAGTTAAACATCATAAGAAGAATGTCATATTTATGGAATATGATTCCTATATGAAGAAAGTTTAGAAAATAAACTAAAAAGGAATAATATTTTATTTATGATTGATCTCATGGAAATTGCATTCTTGTGATATAGGTGAGATGATGATCTACCCAGGAAGGATATATGATGGTTATCAAATTAAAGAACCTAGTGATAAGGCCATTATGGTGACACTAGAACCCTATCACATACATTAATCACCATGAATTATGTTATGACAAATGTGTTTTTATATTTAAACCAAGTTGGAGGGATGCCTTCGCTCTAAGACTCCCTAAGGCTTAAGACTCTTCTTGTGTGAGGAATCATTTCCAAGGAATAGGTTGCCTGAGGGATTGGGGAGGCAGAGAAGAGGATTCATGAACTTGGAAGGTGTGTGACTATAAGAAAGAGGAGACTTGAATGAACTGTTTTTCAAAGATTCATGTACATAATCATTTGGATCATGAATGAATTGGGTGTGTCCAAGAAAACAATGAGTTTAACTCCTTCTCAATGGAAGCCTTATGAAGAAATGGACAACCATGCAAGAATTTGTTGGAATGCCAGGAGGTCTAGAGGTAACTAGACCATGAAAAATAAATGACATTGCTCGAAGTGGAAACTGAGGAAATGGAAAATGTTGTTGAAATGAAAGTTGCATATCCCTTATTTTGCATCAAATAAAAATAGTATAACATCAAGGACAATGTTCCTTAAACGGGGAGGGTATTGTGACACCCCTTTCATTACTCTAGATTTTGTAACATAATTAAGAACATATAATGATGAGTTACCAACATTGATGTTATGATGTTAAACTATATTATATAACATAATGTTTATTTTTATTAGTAAAATTATAAAGCTAATGAAATGGCACAACTAACATATTATTATGCCTTGGGGAGGAGAAAACCTTGACTTCAGAGGAAAAATATACATTGGGATAATATTTCCCTTCAATGTGATGATTAGTCTTCCTAAGAAGTTAAAAAGATATGAAGATAAAATTCAAGGTGTGATTATAAAAATAAGGAGTAATCAAGAGGTTCTTCTTCTTGGTTCTTAACCTTTTAGTTTTTCTCTCTTCTATGACTCTCTCATGAATCTATCTCTCTCAATTAAAAAATTCAATTTGGAAAAGGATTGGTTATGAGTTGTAAATGATAGCTTATGTGATAGGAAAGGAATGTGTTGCAATGCTTTCTCTTTGGACTAGATGTCTCTGGGAATTTGGGAATAATATTGGTTGTCTGTGGCACATAGAGCACTGAAGAGGGGATGGTCAAGGGGACTACAGAGATCAGAGAAGGAATCCCTTTTGCTATGTATACCTACATGGTATTTTTGTAAATGTGATCCTAGTCAAATATGGAAAGGCTTATCACTGAGTTTTCTTATGTGTGTGTGAAGGAGAATGGCCTACATTCCTATTATTAACATATGGTCTAAATTTGATTATGTAAAACACCCATAAGTTAACTTCTCCTCAAGGAATAAATATCTAGCATAGGGCTGGCCAGCTGTGAGAAACAATGTAGCATAGTTGAGCCTATGGTGGGGTGAAACGTGGCTCACCCTACTTCCATTTCTAGTATTTTTCTAGCTACAATATATAAATATGTATTTATGTGTTAATGATAATTCTGGCATAAATAGTTTAGTGACATGCATGATTATTTAACTTCTTTCTTCAACAATTTTATATGTACATGCATTTACTCTTCAACAAATTTATCATGGTTGTAGCTACTTTACTATTTGGATGTTGATTTTTATATGTATTAAATTTTGTAACATCATTGGTTAAGTAAGATAAGCTTCCTAAATTTTTCTTTAAATGGGCCATGTTGGCATTCCAACTATAAATTTTCTTCTAGGAGGTTCCATAAGCTAAAACTTGGGACATAGCGTGGGGAAATATGATTGATCCTCTAGTCTAGTTTTTAGATTTTAAGTCGTGGAATTTTAGGAATTATGATTAGAGGAAGTTGGGCTTACTAAATTCTTCTTTAAACATGTCATATTTGAATTTATGCTATAACTTTTCTTCTAGGAGGTTCCAAAACTTGAACTTGGATCACTTTGAGGGGAAATCCTACTAATCCCATGGTCCATTTTTTAGATCTTGGGTCACAATATTTTAGGATATATAGTCATAGGAAGTCAAGCTTCTTGGATTATCCTAAAATCATGCATCAAATAGTTCATGTTGGAATTTCTACTATAACTTTCTTCTAGAAGGTTCCAAAATCTAAGACATGGGTCATAGTGAGGGGAAATATTTTTGATCATCTCATCGAACTTTCAGATATTGGGTCATCATAATTTTAAGAAGTATGATCAAAGGAATTTGAGCTTCCTAGATGCTCCTAAAATCATGCCTCAAATAGGTCATGTTGGAATTTCTGCTATAACTTATCATGTAGGAGTTTCCAATGGCTGAAACTTGGATCATAGTGAGGGGAACTCCCATTAATCATCTTGCTATATTTTTAGAACTTGGACTACTAAAATTTAGGAGATATTCCTTAAGGAATTTTCTACATTAGTTTGCATGCAAAGTATTTGAAGAAATTCCTAAATTTTTTAATGATTCATTGCATACAAATTGTTTGATGAAATTCCCCAATGAAAATGGTGTTCTGTATATGGGGATAGATTTCTTGAACAATGAAATAAAAAAGTAATAATATGGAGCCTTGGCTAGAGGGTTGTGATTTTGATACCAGCTATAAGCCATGGAAAGATAATTTTGTTGTGAATTAATTAACTAGAGAAGCTAGGCAATTCACACAACAACAATATCCAAACATTCCTACACTATAAATGATGAGCACATAAAGCAATCCAAACCAACCTCCTTACCTATCTTGCAAGGGTTATTTTTTGGAATTGGTTTGCAGAGATTGTACAGTCAACCCATGTTTTAATTGTCTAGCTAATAGGACTAAAGTTAGTCCTGTATTAGAATGCATTTTATATAAATGGTTTAGTATGTATAATCATAAGTCTAACATATGGAATTTTGAACAGTTTCCAAAAATGTATTGTGAATCCATTAGTAATGTTCCTTATAAATGTAAAAGATATATAGTATTGTATGAACCATGGTTTTGGTATAGGAGATTTTGTCATGTAATGATGTATATAAAGCATATAAGAAATGGTTGGTTCATATTTGAATGTGATATTGTACATAATCAAGGTCCAAATTGGTCAAGTTGGTTCAAACTCTTGATGTGTTTATATTGTCCAAGGTTTGAAGATTTTGGGTCAATCAATGGTTTTGATTTATTTGCACCTAAGAGCTAAACTAGAAGAAGTTTTCAAGTGTGATGCATGGTTTTTCTTTGGTATCTCATATTGTGGAAGTAAACTAAAAATGGAAAAACACAATCCCCCTGATTCATCACTATACAAGGTAAAAAGTTAATTCTACAACTACACCTATGCACTAGAGAATGAATTTCCTGCAAGTATGATGGGATTTCCATTTAGAGATGTTTTGATATTCTACCACCAATGGCTAAAATCCATGTATCCTCTTTCTCCCCCAGAAAAGGTTATACATATTATGATAACAAAATCCTTTGAGAAGCATGGTGTACCTAGAATTACTAACCAACAGTGGTTTTTGTCAGGTTTTGTGGATTCATGAGACTAATATTCACCATGTATTTACTTTAGTCATGTCTTACTAGCTAATAGTGGTGTTAGTCAGGTTTTGTGGATTCATGAGATGAATCTCCACTATGTATTTACTTTATTCATGTCAAGTTGTCCAAAAAACTTGATGGGTCCCCTTATGTCTAAAAGGACCTGCCAGAGTGAGTGACATTCAGTAGTCCCTAGCTACTTGATCTAATTGTAAAGACAACAAATAGATTACTTTTGACTAGAAATTAATGTTAGTTTTGTTCTACCATATATCAAGATATTATATTATGAAAGAGTGTTGAGGCTCTCATTTGGGATCATCAAGTTTGAGAGAGTTTTAATTTTAGTCTGTCTAAGTTTGAGTTTGTAAGAAAGATTATGTTATTAGTCTTTCATTTCATGCGATCTTGGCCAGCCATGAATTTCAAATTATATATGAGTGTGTGTGTGTGTGTGTATGTAGAGGGAGAGAGAGAAAAGTATATTCTATACCTTACTAGGTATACTCTGGATATGTCAAAACTACTATAAGTTGGATTATTTTTTGGCTATGGTGAGATTTGTTGGAAGGAGAACAGGGACCAATTATTCATGTCCTTTCTCATTCATTTTATTATTATTATTATTATTATTATTATTATATATTAGATATTATTTTAATAAAAAAAAATCAAAATTATTCAATTCATTCTATCATAGTCATAAGGATAACAAATAGATCACCTTTGACTCACATTTTCTAGTTTTTTCAACTAAATACCAAGATATCATGTTATAAAAGGGTGTTTATGCTCTCATTTGGGATCAATGAGTTGGAAAGAACTCTTAGTCTAATTTTGTCTAAGTCTAAGTTTGTAAGGAAAATTATGCTCTTATCCTTACACTTCATGTGATCTTGGCTAACCAGAAATGCCAAATTATACACACAAATACCAACACAATCTATAATAAGAAAAACATTATCTATACCTTACTATACATACTATGGGTACATCAAAACTATTGTAATTTGGATTGATTGTTTCACTAAGGTGAGTGTTGGAAGGGGAGGGGGCCCCATATGTTTAATGTATTTTCTCATTCATTTTATTTTAATTTTTGTTAGTTTTATTCTTTTTTTGTGTGATTACAGGAATCAACAACTAGATCGGTTTTGTACTTGCATGACATGGGATTGATTCTAATTTCTACCACTATAACCCTTAGGTGCCTATGTATTCCCCTTCCACGGGCACAGGTAAATCGGGAGTATTTGAACCTTGAACCTCCTGGTACATAACACTTCATTTTCACAACCATCACCAATTGAGAGTTGCCCCCCGAGGGATATTTTTATTATTATTATTATTATTATTTTCTTTTTATTATTAGTTTTCATATTTTTAAATTTATTTGTATTATTTTAATATTTATTTTTTCAAAATTATTTAATTCAATATACCATTTTCTCAATTTGTAAAGATGGCATGGAATGGAAATTTTTTTATTTAATTTTCTATATCATTTTTCTTTCATAGTCTTTTTCTTCCTAATGGGGGTGTTGAACACTAGTGGTGACATGTTACAGAAAGGCGAGTCTAGCTTTGAAGCTAAAGGTCCCTCCATCATTCCAGCCAGTTAACAAGCTCATTAAACTCTATCTTGGACATGATGCCTCCCTCGTTGAATGATGTCTAACATTGAATTTGCTTGTGTCAACACCTACAAATCCTTTGTTGGAGTTTTTATCTCCAATCTCATCGATGTGATTCCCAATTTCATTTTCACAACCTCTTCCCTGTTGTTTCCACTGTCTACCATGGCTCTTGGTTGCAAATCCTCTTTTCTTGGTTCTTCGTGTGATTTCATTTCACTATATTTCCTCTTACCCTGTCAAAATTGAAGTTTCATGAGGGACATGCAATGATAGTAGAAAAATCGACCTTTTTTTTCCAATATGTCATTAATTTCTTCTTTGTGTTACATTTCATCCATCAATTAAATCTGGGATTCATCTATCTCACTCACTTATTTCTACCCTTGGTCAATATGACACGCTAGCATGCTTGAAGTTGTAGGGGAGAAAACATGTGTGGTAGCGTAAGAAGCTGGCAAGCTTGATTTTGCACTAAGACTTTTGCACATCACTATCAAGCTCACACTCCCCTCAAGATTTAATAGAATATTCATGCATTAGAAGATGAAACATGTCATTATTAATGGGACATTTTTGGCTCACAGGTTCTAGACAGTATTGCTACATGGGTCCTTGACACAAGGAAAACCAAGGCTGATAGAATAATTACTTATACACTGTAGATTTATATAGGCATGTTAAGTTTCTTTTGGGCAATGTATTGCCACTACTACATATAGGACAAAATTGTGATGACATAGTTTGAAAGTATTGCCCATAATGTCATTTTTTTTGTAGTGTAAAGTCCCTGTGTTCTTCATAATTTCAATGACCTATATATCTATGGAGTTGTAATTGTGACAGACTTTTTCTAGGTCAATACAATTGTGACATCAAATGATGTTTGTCGCAGTTGCAACTGCCAGTTTTAAGACTCATATATATATATAT
>APFE031456090.1:74673-87293 GCA_000404065.3 Pinus taeda
ATTACAATACGTATTAAAACACCTGTTTGATTTTGTGTAATTCATTTGTTTCCAACTTAGCTCTGATGTTGTGACTTGACAAACATTTCCTTGAGCTCATAGGACTCAAACAGTGATTGATCATTGCTCCAATTTTTTTCCCAATGACAAAGTTTTATCCCTGAACTCCGATGAGACTTGAATAGTGACTACTCCTTTCTCCCAAAACAAATCCCCGAGCTCTGTGTTTGATCCTTGCTACTTGTTCATTCCTTGCTCCATGTTTTAAAATGAATAGGTTGCATTGCACCCACCCATTCGAGTGTCACGTCAGAGGAGACAATGAAAGGTTGACAGAAAAACGGTAATGTCAATGATACCCTCGTTCCATTAGTATTTTTATACAAATTTTAATTAATTGAAATTTGAATCGCAATTATAGTCTTTCGTAAAAACCCTTTTGTGAGTATTTTGACACAAATTTTGTTTAATTGAAATTTGAACTGTTATTACAGTTTGAAATTGGCCATTTTTTATGCCCCACCTTCCTCTTTCTCCTTTCACTACTTAGACCTTCCGATTGATATATTTTAAGCTTTGCTTGAATCAGACGACCTTTCCACCCATAGATTCGGCTTGTAAATTCAACCTTGTCCCTCAAATTGGTAATTTTTCCTAGGAGAGAATGCATGTGGTCATCATTGGTTATCACATCTCGACTCATGAGTTGTTTCCCATGGTTCTCGGTAGCTCATCCCATGAGCTACCGTCTGGTAACTCAGATTGTGGCTACCCTCCTCCATTTCAATCACCCTCATTCTCTACCTGTGGTCACTCACAATTTAGCCCATGAGCTATTTCATGAGCTCAACCTATCTACATTCTATTATCTCTCCTTCAAGACATAAATCATGGTGTAAACCTTCATGTCTATTGAACTTCCAAGCAATGAACTAAACATGGAGTTTGGATTCAGTGTGTAAATTTGACTTGGTCCCTTGATGGGGTCTTTCACATAAATCATGGAATATCTTGACATACTTTGGACATATTCTACAAATGTCATACCACTATCTCAATTTCACATATTCGGATCTATGAAACAAATTTTCACCACAAAACTCATATATGTACTTTGGATTTTTAGTCAAGTCACTACAAAGTTTGGATAGCAGACATAGACCTTGATCAAACCTCCACAAAGATTCGGATTTGTGTTGTATACTTTGGAAGTTTGGTCAGTGCAACAAAAAATTTAATTGATGTTACAGGGCTTTAGATCAAGCTCTTGAATCACTATTATTGATGTCAAATCCCATGCTTCGTATCATTTTTGATCCCCAAATGGTAAGTTCCAATTTTGAAATTATAAATTTTGATTCCAAAAGTGTTAATATTGAATTGTTTCAATGCATATATTGATTTGAATCTTTTGAATTTATTTTCTAATGTGTGTAAAATAGCTAGATCCAATATTCATGTATAATTGTCAAAATTTTATTCTTTTATGTATGAATAGCATCATAATAACATACCATGTTAAATATACCAAGATTGAAGAGACATAATAAAGTAAAAACAAGTATAACAATCGTTGTATTGCATATTTGTACCATTTTCACAAATATTTGAGGTAGTGTACAATAAGGTTCCATATAAAAAAAATGATGACTATGAGTTAGTTCTTTTTACCAACTTCCTCACCTTAGCTAAAAATACTATTACTTATTTTAATTGTGGAAAATTTATTTAGAAAAAATGTATCCCAAAAGAGAAGAGAGCAATAAACACTCAATATTTACATGAAGCAGCAAGTATTAACTAAAACTAACTACTAATTTATGAGTTCTTACAGGATATAAGGAATTAAGAAATGAAAAGTGTAGAGGTTTCTAGTTCCTAGATCAAATAAAGCTTTGTTTTTTGACATCATTATCATTCCCTCAATTTTATCTAACTTGTTCTCGTTGTACCTCATTTGCTTCAATTCCCTTCCAATTCACTTGTATTATCTCTCCCTTTCATCCTACCTGTGATGACCATGCCCATATGATGTTATTAATCTATGGAGACCATTATTTTTGTTCCACCAATTCACTATTTTGTTCTTTTTAAGCATTTAAAAAAAAAAAAACTTTGTTTTTCCTTTTTTTTATTATGGGCTTCCACAAATGAACCACTACTTTTTATGTCTTACTAGTAACATCTAAATATTTGCAGACATTACACTTTATCCTACCCAACCATATTTCATAATATGGACTTGATGATCGCACTATGATCATTTTAGCATCTTCTCTCAGAGAGAATTCATGTCTAGGCTTCTTACATAGAGGTCCAATGTAGTGATTCTCAATAGTATAGACATTATCACTTAAGTAAGCTTCCATGAATTCATGTGTGAGATGATATGGTCATTGCTTCTTATTTCTTAAGTTAGTAATGGCTACTAATTACCTGTTGACTGCTCAATGGTCAAAAAAGTGTGTCCATGGATTTTAATATATTCTCCAAATAAGTTATCTTAGGATGCCAATATTATCTCCCTCAGTTATTAATCCCTTTCTTTGATAATAAAATATATGCTTCCAATCCTTCTTTATTCCTTCCATATTAGAAGGTCTCTTTACCTACAGATTTGATAATTAAGGTTTCCATGTAAGTAAGTTCAGATACCCTTCAAGAGAATAAATCCATAGTTTAACAAGAGATTACCACTTTCATCATAAACCAAGGCTTTATATTGCATAATAGGCATGTATTTAATGAGTTGAAATTTGAAGTATTGACATTATTTTATACCAGTTATATTATAGTTACCATCCAACATATTTAGATCCATAAATATTGGAATTTAAAGAGTTCATCAATTAGATATGGAACAAAGGAATTTTGGTCCTCACATGTCATATATGTGTCCATCATCTATGTCAATGAAAACATGTATTTCTACTTCATTTTCTAGCTTATATCAACTCTTAAGTTCCATCTATTTTTTCATGTGTGTGTCACATTATTAGGGAACCAATACAAGAGTTTCAAACAACCTTGTTGTTATTAAAATGGATGTAAATGCAAACATATAGTGAATTTAATTATTTCTCACAGACTTGTCCATTTGCTACATTAATATTGGTGTAAACTTTCTATTTGACCTATAACAATTTATATTATCAACTTTTACCTCATGTGCTTTCATATAATCTTAGTTGCAGAATGAATAATTTTCATAAGCTTAAGTTTGTAATAAAGCTTCATGCAATGGGCTTTTTTTATGTTCCCCTCTTATATCAAAAATCCCCATACTTATCCAACATTGGTTCTTGAAGATCTTTCAGCCATTTAACTAATGAAGGGACAATGAATTTTGAACCCATCTTTACAAAGGAAATGCTAAAGTAGACAAAGCCCCCATTTTTTTTGTCCATGTGTAAGCATTATAGGTAAAGAAGTTGAAATATCATGATAGTATTAATAATGATTTTCTTCTTACCTGAATTTGGTATATAAGTATTTTCTTGTCCATTTTTTCATGCAAAATTTTCAAGTAGGTATGAGCACGCTTCTCTAAATTCAATCTATGGGTATAATACACAATGTTAGGGTCCTATAATTTATAGGATCTCAAGGTGAGTGAGTATTTCACAGTTTGCATATTTCAAATTTTTCATAGATTCCAATATTCAATTGATTTCATAAAAAATAAAAAATAAAAAAGAGAAAAGAAAAGAAATGAAAAGAAGGTATATAAAAAGAACAAAAAAAAAACCCAAATGTTGTTCAAATAATGTAATCTAAGCATGATTGAACAAATTTCAATTTCTATTGATAGGTTACAAAATAAAGATTTGCCAAACAGTTTAATCTTGACAAATCAATAACTAGGTAGAAATAAAATTGGTCCAACTATTTAATTTGGGCTAAGGGGAGAAATAAGTGATAGAGTTGGTTAGAATTTAAAAGAAAAAAAGAGATAAAAAGGAAAGGGTTTACAAGTCCAAGTGCACCTTGTAAACAAAATGAAAAAGAAAAAATGCTAGACTAGAAAAATAAGGATAGGTAGATTGAGAAGATTCAAAGAAAAAAGACATGATAAGTTCTTTAGGTTTGATAAAATATCAAAGTTTTCCCAAAGCTGGGGAAAAAAAATTAAAATGGAAGGGGTTCAATATTAAGTTTCATAACCTTACACTATACTCTCTATACCTATAGTCTGCCACCCCTCATTTGTTTCCCTACCCCACCATGCACTCATCCATCACATCCTATCTTATCTACCCCTCATCTGTCGCCAAATCCCCACTCACCCCTCATGATCCGACAATTCGTGTCCTTTTCATGGTCCAAAATCAATGGTTTCCAACCACTAATGTGTCAGGATCTCATAATTTCGCATCCCTCCCCTCTCATACGCTTAACACTCCCTAGGCCCCTCGAAAAGTGGTTTATGTCATTACTTAAACTGCTCCACCATTGTGACCGTTTGATCACCCCCGCACCTCATGATGCCAACCTGTCCCATCCTCCCTATCACCTCTATTCCCACCATTATGCATTTAATTGGTTGGATCATTAGCCAAAGGATCTGCGCCAAGTAAATCCAATCCAATGGCATCACTCCAAATCCATAAAAGCACCATGTCATGCCATTTTAAAATTTTAACTGTTATTTCTACTATTAGGTGCATTTCATTTCCCTCCATACATTCATAAAGAGCACATAGTGCATATAAAACTAGCAGTGCAATCGCAAAAAGATCCATTTTTCTGAAATGATCGAATGTTCCCATTCTCGAATCCCACTTTAGGTTAATCCCTTTTCTTTATCCTTGTTGCACAACATTTTGTCACTGTCCCTGTACTCCCCATTCCTTGATCCTGGTGGACCTCTATAGTGAATCCCGCATGCTTTGCCTTCATGAAGAAACTCCCATTGTGTCCCTCTTCATGAGCAGATAAATTCCCTTTTGCACCATTTCCCCATAAACTTTTATTTTTCCCAATTTACAAGATCAGTGCTAATGGCCTTTGTCTCCCCATGCTAATGTGCCGACTGAAGCGACTGATTTGTGTTCCAGTCGCTTTAGTCCTGTTATGGGAAGTTTTTTAAATTAGAGCCCAAGCTTCTAGCTCTAGAAGCTCCGTAACGAAAGTCTAGTAAATGGTTTGGCCAGATGGGGTCAAGGATAACAGTTTGGGCTCCTTTCCCCTATAATGATGGAACTACCTCAATGGATAAGTCCTTCTCCCATGAGAAGAGGATCCATCTCCCATCCATATTTCCTATATAAACCTCCCTTCTTCCCAAGCACAAGCTAGTGGCTAGTCATAGTTTTTGGTTGAGTGTTGATACTATTTTGGTTCGGAGTAGACAAGAAAGTTGTTACTAGTTGTAGCTATCTAGTTATGTGAGGGAGAAATGTGATTTTGTTTGGAGTGAAGCCTAAAGGGAAGAGCTTTAAAACTATTGTTTTTTGAAGCCATTGTGGAATGCTAGCAGAAGTGTGTGGGAACCTGGTCTTGTAAGAGGAAGACTGCAACGTCAAGATGAATGGTTGTAATCTCTCTTTGATATTAATTTATGAAACTATCGGTTGATTTCCTACATGTTCTGTAATATTACATATTCATGGCTTAATGTTTCTTGACTTGTTAATTAGGTTGAATTGCAATTTTTATATTATTATTTTTGTTGTCTATTATTGTTTACTTGTTTCTGGAGTTTGAAGAAGGAAGTGAGAGATTGTTGGAGCGAGCAAGCGAGGACATCATCAAATAGGATAAGCGACCAAGAGGTAAGCCCTCTTAATTGATTCTAACCTAAGGAAATCTTCCATAGAATGTATCTATTGTGGATAGAACCATTATCTGGCTAGAGAAATTCATTCGTGTCCGCACTTATAATTTTACTTCACCACAAATTTGTTCATGTCTCATTTAGTTGCATTTAAGGTTTTTCAAGTAGCATCACTAAGACCTGAAAACTGAAACTTAACTCAATATCAACTTTAAAATGAATTCAATTAACCTGAGGCGCATTTGACATTAACGATCATATCTAGATGGTCTAGGCTAGAGATGTGTTCCGGCATATTTAAACCTAGCAGTTGTCATTACCTTTGGCATTACACTGTGCTAGTTCAGATTTGTGTTCCCCGTACCATCAAGTATATAATTGGAGACCCCACTAGGCTGTAATTATTTTATCCTTAGGACACTGAGTCGGCTGCCTTGCAAACATGATACACCAAACATAGCATCTAGGAATATTTCCTGCTCGTACTTCTTGGTTCGTCGGGAGGTATTCTGCAGTTCACGGTTGCCTGGTACTCTTGTTTACCTAGATAATCTAGAGCAGTCATTTAATATTTTTGACTCATTACACTTAAAAGATCATTTGAGCACTTGTCCTTTCGAGCTTGTTTCCAATCGAAATTGATAGAGGCATATTTGTTTCTTTCTCGACTCTTAAAAAATGAAAGAGCATAAACCTTTTATGCGTCTTAATAATTGATTTCCCAGAATCCAAAACATCCTGTTAGTCTTTTTGACCAAATCATGGGTTTCCTTAAAAGGACATTTTAAAGCCTTGAAGTTATTTGTTCTGTCAACTAAGATAAGGTCGTCATGGTTGAACCATCTGGTTCACCCAATTCCTCTTCCTCTCCTCCATCTGAAAGATTGTCTGAGGAGCCATTTCTTGAGTTACCAGAGACACTCGAGGACCAAAATGTTGAACTCGCAAATATTTTGAGTTTTCAACCATTTTCATCTCATCCTCCACCTACTTTCGATACTGGGTCATCTGCTGATCTTGGACCGGAATCTCCAAACAACCCCATTCGAACTCTAGAGAACTCGCTGACCACTGATGGTCAGCTTGAACTGGTTATCTATCCTTTGAACCCTCTGCTTTGACCCTATTGAGATACCACCGCAGCGTTCTTATAGTCCGTATGACTAGTCGGGTGTTCGTTTGGAACTATCCCCTCATACACGTTCGGCCATTCATCATCATTTTTTTTCAAACATGGAACCTGAAGGTGATGCTCCAGTCACATCTCTAGATGAG
Source organism: Pinus taeda (assembly GCA_000404065.3). Classification (NCBI taxonomy): domain Eukaryota; kingdom Viridiplantae; phylum Streptophyta; class Pinopsida; order Pinales; family Pinaceae; genus Pinus; species Pinus taeda. The sequence goes on from APFE031456090.1 coordinate 81,725, forward strand.
TTTGAAGTTTCTACTCCACACATTGTTGAGGAGGAAGAATTGCAATTACATTTTCCTCCCGAGGGCTTCCCTTTTTTGGAAGGTATTCCCGCTAGTTTTCCACCCAATTATGTGTCTTTGGCGCACTTGGTTTCAAGTACACCTAGTGCCTCATCACTTTACCATAATCATGTATGGGTGTCAGGCATCAAGCCTACATTAGGTCCATTCGTTATGACCACGACTTCCCAACAGGCTATTACTTCAGTCCCATTGCAACCCACCATTTTGAATACTCTTGTATCATCAATCCCAGTTACCGGTCAAACACAACTGGCAATTTCAAATATTGTCTCTGTCAGTTCCTCCATCCTGCTAGTTAGTAGCTAGATTGTGCCACTACCTGGGGGGCAAAACCTGAATGTTTCTATGGTTTCAGTTGCCACTAATGTGAGCAGCTCACAAGCTCACATGCTTGGTGTAAACCAACCTTCGTTTGGTATTATTTATAACCTTGTTGATCCTACTGGGTCAAGCAATGTCCGACACCAACAGGTTCATAATCTCATTGGTCTATCTAGATCAAGCAATGTTCAATATTAGCAGCTCTATGGGGCTTAGGTCCAATACCAAAATCCTTACATTCCATATGGTTCTCACAGATTGGTTAACCAACTTTACACCCTCCAATCTGTGCAGTACATCTAGCCTGGCTATGGCCAGATTCAGTTTTGCAATTTCTCGGGCACTGTTCAAGTACCCTTGCAACAATAAGGACAACCTCTACAACAACAATGGAAGCCTTTGTTACCACACGGGCAACCTTTGTTGTAGCAAGGGCTCTCCGTGCAACAACAAGGGAAAATTATCCCGCAGCAAGGTCACTTGCAACACCTGCAAGGTCAATCCTTACAATAGTTGCAGCAAGCCACACAACAAGAGATGCAATGTGCTCTGCACACCTCCCCGCCCATGTCTTCACAAGGCTAACCTATGCAGCCCCAGGGACAATTTTTTCAACCGCAAGGTCAACCCTTGCAACAACAAAACCAACTAGGGTAGTAGCAACCCTTGTATACATATCAACAAGGTCAAACCTTGCAGGGGCAAGGTCAAGGTCAAGTCCTACAGCAGCAGGCCCAAAATCCTCATATCTTAGGTCAACATGTTCAAAATCTTGCCGACCAAGGGCATCAGGTACAAAATCCCTACATCCAAGGGAGACAAGTGTATCAACCTTATGCCCAAGGACCACAGGCCTAGAATCCTCTTAGTTAGGGATAATAGGTTCATTAGCCATATGTTCAAGTACAACAAGTCCCATATCCATATGTCCAAGGTCAATAGGCTCAACAACCTTTTAACCCATACATTGTTTATCAACAACCTATGCCTAGATAGTTCCAAGGTATTCAAGGTCAAAATCCTCCCTATGGTCAAGGTAATCCATAATGGGGGCAGCCTCAGATTCCATATGGCCAAAATCCCCAACTATGGGGCCAAAATCCTTACCAGCAAGGATGGGCTCCTCCCTATGGGCCCACTTATCGACCTCCCATGCCTTTTAACACTCAATTACCTTTCTTGGCTACACTCAAGTTTCCAGATGTATCACACCTTATGAATGATCTGATCCTTCATTCACCGTATTGGCCTCCGATGCCGTCCAAGATACCAAGTGATTTCCCAAAGTTTGATGGAAATTCTAAAGCAGATCCTCAAGCCCATGTGATGACATATCACCTCTGGTGCTCGTTGAACTCATACGTGGATGATTTCATTCGTCTTCGTCTTTTCTAATGAACCCTCACAAGTGCTGCGGTAAAATGGTAATCGAGCTACCTTGAAGTACTTACCATGACTTTAACTCTTTAGTAATGGCTTTCCTCAAACATTTTTAATTGCCAGTTTGCTATGAAACTGGCACCTATTTTCTCACATCTCTTAAGCAAGATACCATGACACACATCTCTGATCACATCCATGAATGGAGACGTAGACATCGCCTGATCAAATTTGAGATTGTTGATCAGTTACTCACTGAATGGTTTACCAAATCATTCGTAGCCCCAATTGCTCGCGATATAGGTATGGGTGGATGTGTCATTAAAGAGTAGGCCATCGCTCGTGCCCAGTACTTGGATCTATTTTACTCTCAGTCTGGCACTTTATATGAGTTGTTACCCAATGCTCTGTGGTCATCATCCAATCCCACAGCATCAAAGTCACCAGTTGTTCCTCCCGTCGATGGAGTTATTGGTTCAGTATCCCATACCCCTGCTAAAACTTCTTCCAAATAGAAGTCAATCTCAAATTTTGTACCTAATAGTTCATCCGAGAATCCACCTGGCCCTGTTAAAGCCTCAGAGCTCCACACTATCCAGTCTACCACAACGGACAAATCCTCAAAAGGAAAAAAGAAAGGCAAAGGCAAAGCTAAGGTCGATGCCCCGAAACGGGGTCCTCCCAAATCGTTTGCTAGTGAATCTTTGCAACGGAAGCCTAAGTATCCCTGCCTCATTTGCGAGGAAGATCACTACACTAAGGATTGTCCTTGACGATCTAAAGTTAGTCGCCTGCTCAAAGGGACCCTTGCTATCCTCAAAGAGCCGTTTCCATCCCAACATACCCAAATGGTAGACCAACCCCAATCTGCTTCCTCTGAATCTCAAGTTTTCATGATGAGCATGCCTATTAATGTGGCTACCTGATCGAAAGATTATCAAACTCCATCTTTGGAAGCTAGGAAAGAGAAAGAAGCTACACCTTCTTCTTCTACCCCAAGTTCTGGCCCTCTGCAAATTGAGCACCCTAACCTTGATTCCGCTATGCGGCCACCCTCTTGAGGTGTACTACAGAAATCCTCGTATAATCCTAACGCCCAAGCTACTTAGCACTATAATATTTTTGAGGATTTGGCTCAAGCGCTGTCATCCATGTCGGCTCTCGAGGTACTCCAAATCTGCCCATTTCAGCGGAAATATTTTATGTTAGCTATTGGGGGCATTGATCTCACCGATTCCAATTTGATATGTTTTGATCTATAGAACCATGTTCCACGACTCCCTCATCAAATTGCCTTTCTTATTCAGGTAATCATCAATGAGAAGACCATCCACCACACTATCATTGATGAAGGTGATTCCACCTACATCATGTCAACTGCCTATTGGAAGGCTATTGGTTCCCCTGCACTAAACCAGTCTCTGAACACTTTGGAAGCCTTCGATGGGCGCAATTTGCAACCTTTCAATGTCTTACCTATGCTTTCCATCACCCTGGAAGTCAAGATACTGCAAGTCGAAGTAGGAATTTTTGACTCCAATCTCAATTATAATCTTCTACTTAGCCGAAGTTGGACTCATGTCATGCATGTCATGGCCTCCTCTTTGTTTCGCATGATTCGTTTTCCCCATCAAGGGAGGATTTTCACTATCGACCAGTTGTCTTTCTTTGCCTCTTCCTCCTCAGATGGCAATGTTTCATACGTCAAGCACTCTGGTGCTCCCTATGAGAGTGTGGGAGCGGGTCTCTTCAAATATTCTACCTTAATGGGAGTTTTTCCACTCCCACCTCCTCATGTTGCCTTTGTCAACGTGATCTTGGTCAAATCTGATCCCTGGGTCATACCTGCACCAGATCTTATTGATACTTGGGGCGAGGCTATGTCACTTAGTCCCACTAAAGTCAATTACATGCAAATTGTTTCGGCTTCGAAATCTACATCCTCTAAATCTCATATGTTGAATACCTCTCTTAATATGTACTCTCAATCCCCTTGGCTTGGCACTTTGGAATCATTTGATCCCTTAGTTGAGACCTTCCTTACTAATGAAGGTATCATGGAAATCATGTCCCTCGAGGAACCACCATGGAATTGATACTTGATCCGGATTTAAACAGGAACACAACAAATTACAGAGATAACCATAAACACAAAGATGCAGCGGAAATAATACTTCATTTCATTAATGGAAAATACTGAAACATGCTTACAATCAGAAATGGAAATAAACTAGCTAGGGCGATGGTAGCTTATCTCTGAGAAAAGATGTGATGGCTACATGCCTCTGAACTATTCCGAACTATGTTACAAGGAGGCTCGAAGGCCTATTTATTATTGAGAAACAATGGAAAACCCTTCACATTCCAAAACCGACCCTTAGAAGATGAAACGCCAAATTGTGGGCCCCGTTTTGGGTAAATTGGTACATCAATTTCCCGGGGTCGTAACTTTGGCATGCGATCTCCGTTTGACGTGTATGATAGCTTGTTAGAAAGATCTATCCGAGAACTACCATTGTTGGAACAGGAAACATCGGTCCATTCCATGGACCCATGTTGCCCCTGGATTCCCCAAAAAACGTCGTTTAGGGCCTCAAAACGGCTCCGGAAGTTCATGACCCGAAAAACTACTAAAAATAGTAAGTCGTGCTACAATTAAGGAAACTGAAAATGCTGAAAGAGACAATTGTGGAGGTCCAAATGGGATAGGTGGGTGGCCACCAACATCCACCTGGATCATTCCTCCCCCCTTAGGAAGCAATGGTCCCCATTGCGTTGAGTTCCTCCATCTGCTGAACTTGTTCTGCACTGTCTGATGTGTCCAGTAGTGGTGGGAAGCATGGTCGACGACGGTCCACATTGAACACTTGGTGTAGGTGAAAGAATGGAGGAATGCTATGCTCCAAAGCATTGTTCCCCACAAGCTTGGTACTGTTGTAAGGACCATGTTGGACTGGTCTGAGCTTTTGATGGGCTCTTGTAAGGCGTTCTTTTTGCAGATGTAACCAAACTTTGCCGCCCACCTGAAACTTATGTGGTACCCATGTGGGTGAGGAGAAGTTGTTCCTATGTTTTTTCATGACCGCATCCCTTTGCTACTGCTGCTGCTGCGTGGAGGAACCCTTTGCGGGGGTCATGGATGTAGCAACGATCTTCCCCTTACTTTGGGAATGAGCCATACAGATGAATTTCCTGGTCTGTGATATGAGCTTGCTGCCTTTCTTAGCAGTGATCAAAGATGAGGCGGTAGGTGGGGCTACCTCCGGTATCCTGTATAATGAATTATTCAAAGAAATAATGACAGCACAAGGCCTTGACTCATACACAGCATGTCGCCTCCACAAGTATGGCTGGCCTAATAATACATCACAAACATTCAGAGGTGTAACATCACACAATACCTCGTCTGTGAAAGGCTTGATGCTGTAGGGAAGGCGGCACTGCTGGCGAACTTTGAGATCTCGTCATTCATGAAGCCACCCGATACTGTACGGCTGCGGGTGTGGTGTAGTCAGTAGGCCCAACCGCTTCACGACCTTTGCTGAAATCAGGTTCTTTTGGCTGCCACTGTCAACAATGAATTGTAGCGGCGAACCCTTAACCCACATCTGTGAGTGGAAAAGACGTTCCCCCTCCTCTGGCTCTTTGGGCTCATTCTTCTGGATTTTGGCAGTGGCAATAGTGGCACTGGGATTTGCATCAATGATCTACTTCCCTTTACCATTCCCCTTGTCGGGTTCTGGCTCAGGGTCGGAACATGCATCTGATTCGGAAGCCTTCAACTCGGCCACCAGTGACTGCTTGG